>OZ023265.1:67633390-67708390 GCA_964006375.1 Tillus elongatus
TACAGATACCCTTACGTATATAAACTCGAAGTAGACCGACAAATAAATGACATGTTGAGACAAAAAGTTATTGGGAAAAGCCATAGTCCGTATAGCTCACCAATTTAAGTTATATCTAAGAAGATGGATAAGTCAAATAAACAGAAATGCAGAATTGTGGCAGTTTACCGGAAACTAAATGAGAAAACAATACCGGACAGATACCTAATTCCCAAAATAGACGAAATATTGGAGAAAGTTGAAAGAGCAGAATACTTTTCGACGATCGATCTAATAACTGGATATCACCAAATGGAGATGGACCCCAGGGATATGGAGAAAACAGGGTTTACAACGGACACAGGGCACTGGGAGTACACCAGATTGCTGTTTGGGTTATCAGGGGCTCCAGCAACATTTTCCAGGCTAATGCAGAGCGTATTACAGGGCTTAATTGGGAAAACATGCCATGTATATATAGATGGCGTCATAGTCTTCTTCGCGTCATTATAAGAGCACATACAAAGTTAAGATTGGTATTCGAACGTTTTAGACAAAGCAACTTAAAGATACAACTATACAAAAGAGATTTTCTAAAAAAGGAGGCCATATTTCTAGGACATGTAATAAGCCCAGATGGAATTCGACCGAATCCAAGGAAACTATATGTAATAAGGAAATTTCCAATATCAAAACCTCCAACGAAATTAAATCATTTTAGGACTAGTGGGATACTACCGGAAATTCATAGAAAACTTCGCACACGTCATGAAACCAGTAACAAAGTGCTTAAAGAAAAACTCTAATATAGACCTTAACAACGAGGAATACATTGCTATCTTTAACTCGTGCAAAGAGATCTTAATGAATTAACCTGTGCTAAATACCACTAGAATTTTCTAAAGATTTCATATGAACAACCGACGCTTCAAATGTAGCTATAGCTTATAGCTGGAATATTGAGCTAGGGTGAACCAAATTCAGACCATTCGACAGCTTACACCAGTCGTACCTTATACCAAACGAAATCGACGTACAGCACTATAGAAAAAGAATTATTAGCCATCGTATGGGCAACAAATTATTTCAGACCATATTTGCACGGACGAAAATTTACCATTTATACAGACCATAAAGCATTAAAGTGGCTATTTTCATTAAAAGAACCAAATTCAAAATTACTCCGTTGGAGATTAAAATTAGAGGAATACGAATGTAAGATCGAGTATAAGAAAGGAATATTAAACTGCGCAGCAGATGCACTTTCCAGGGTAGAAATAAATCACCTCGATATAGATAACCAATCAATGGCCAACAATATATACGAAAAAAAGGAAATAATAAGTATCGACGATGACGATACAGCAAAATCAAATGCCGATTCATACTCAGTACCCGGTTTACCTATACTCGAAGAAGAAATCGTTAACAGGAAAACCAATCAGATACTTTTCAAACATACAGATACGCCGGAAATATTCCCAGTCAAAAAAGACAAACGAAATTTTATTTACGCTAACATTAATTTAAATGAACCCAGTCAAATAGAAAAAAATTTAAAAGAATACTGTTTACCCCAAAGGAAATATTATTGTGTTTTTATAAACGAAAGAGACTACGAACTAGTAAGTTCGGCAATCGATAAAAATTTTAACAATGTAGTCACCCAAATTTTATAGATGTTTGGAAATTTGGGAAGAAATTAACGACGACGATTTAACCGAGAAGATCATGCAATATCATGAGAGACAGAGTATTCATCGGGGAGCGGAAGAAACATATCTAAGAATAAAAAAGAAATACTACCACCCAAATGTAAAGAAACCAATCGAAGAGTACATACAAAATTGTAAATTATGCAAAACGTGCAAATACAACAGGAACCTAGGACAAATCGGATTAGAAGACACCCCCGCTGCATCCAAACCTTTAGAAATACTACACATCGATACACTCCAAATTGAGTAAGCAATATTCTTAACGATAATAGAACAAACCATTCAGTAAATTTGGCCAAGCGTTTCCTATCAAAAATAAACGTGCAACCGAGATTGCGAAAAATTTAAATAAGTATTTCTCACAATATGGAGCGTGTAAAATCCTAATTGCGGATCCAGGTACAGAGTTCTCTAATTTAGTAGTAAAAGAGCTACCTGCGGCTTTTCAAATTACAGTTACATACAACCACACCACAGAACCCTATGAAAAACGGACCCATCTAAAGATTTCGAGCACGATAATCGAACACTGTCGTTTATCTAAAGCTAAGTTTAAAAACATGAAACCAGTCGACTAAATACCATACTGTATCTTCGCTTATAACTCAACAATACATTCACGAACACTAAAACCACCATTCGATTTAATATTTGGCTATATACCGGAAATGTTCAGCTACGACCCGGAAGTAATAATTACCTAAGAATACAACGTACAGCATAAAGAACTAATGAAAATTATTTATGACATAGTAAGATGCCGAATCGAAAATTCAAAATTAAAAACATTACAACGGACTAACAAACATACTAAGCAACCGTTTAAACAGGGCGACATTGTATATAAAAAGATTCTTCCCGAATTCCATAAAAAACACAATACTCCATTTTCAGGACCATATTCAATAGTTTCACTATTAGAACATAACAAAGCTGTTTTAATAAACCAGAAAAATGGCAAACAGACTATAACCCATTTAGGAAATGTGCGCCTTTTAGGTTCCTTACAGCAGGAATAAGTGGCCAGATACAAGAAGATACAAGACTTGACAGACAATACAGACATGCTACCCGGGAAAATCGGGACAGCCTACTCAGAAATTAACAGATGGAACTTACTACATGACTTGGACCCAATTACACAAGGACTACGATCAGATAAAGCAATACTACGCTATTAAAGTGATGACGACTTACTATCATTCAGGATATCACAATTTTATACTAACTCTTAATTTAATAAATAGCATAGATAACATTTTTACAGGATTTTTTGAAATATGAATATCGTTAATAACAGAAACAAACGTGGTATAATAAACGCATTAGGTTCAATTTTTAAATAAATCACAGACTTCGTCGATGGCAGAAACGATGGCGGAATTCCATCAAACAATAGTCAACAAGTACACTCGAAGAACCCAAATCATCACAACACATTTTAAAAAAGACCCGACGATCGTTTCACTAACCAAGTTAGCGTCATCAGAGGATGAAAAATTCTGAATTTTTCACCCTTTGATGACGCTAACTTGGTAAGTGAAATGATCGTCAGGTCTTTTTTTTTAATGTGTTTTGGTGATTCGGGTTCTCCAAGTGTACTTGTCAGTACTCATCACAGGTTCCAATTCTCACTTAGTTAGTAAACAATAGTCAAATTGAATCATAATCAAGACACAATATTGAAAAGAATAAACGAATTAGGAAGTACAATTGATAGCCTTAGGAGTGAATAACGGACACATTACCACCGCATAAAAAATTTAGAATTACTCACCTAATTAAGTCATTTGCTAAACAATATTCAGGAACTAGTTTTAACAACAGAAAATGCAATCACCTTCACAAAATTAGGAATATTTAATATATAGGTTACTTTTTATATCGTAAACCTACCTACCAAATTTGGTTATCATAGCTTTTTTATTTTTTGAGATAAAAATTTGTTTCAAATGAAAACTCAAAATTTTCCCGGAAAACCTCGTCCGATTTTCCTGAGTAACAAACTTATCCAAGCCATTTACAAAAGGAAAGTACATGCCAAATTTTATCAAAATATCCTTTATTTTTTGAGTTATCGGTGTGATACATACATACACACACACACACACACATACATATATATATATATATATATATATATATATATATATATATATATATATCGAGTTTTATATGTTTATATATATATATATATATATATATATATATATATATATATATATATATATATATATATATATATATATATATATATATATATATATATATATATATATATATATAAACTCGAAACTGACTGACTTATATGGATTCTAGGAGCCTAGTTCGCGCTGATTTGCAAACTTTTTTTCAAAATTCAAAAGTCGGGATCTCCCTATTAGTGATTTTTTTGTACGAAAACTCACTAAAACCATATACAAGTAGCGACTATTTCTAAATTCTGCCTGCACAGGGTTGAGTTAAGTAGAATAAGCAAATATTTAATCATTAAGTCGCTGTTAGTGTTTGTGACCTGCGAAATGTCACAAAATTTGAATAAGTTTTCATACTGAATTGATAAAAAGATATCAGAATTTTTGAAGGGAACTACTTATAAAAAACAGCTACCTAAATTTAGCATAAATAAGTTTAAACATGTCCAGAGTGTACAGTAAGTTGCGTTATGTATTACAAAACTTATGAAAACTTGCCACTATAAAGCATTCTAACTTTTTAGAAATAAAATTGTATAACTCGGCAACCCATAATATTTCTTTTGACAGATATCATTAAATGTAAATAAAGCCGGTTTAAATTATAATGAAAAAATAATATTTGCATAACATGAAGAAAAAACTCTATTACCGCAAAACTAAAAACCTTACATGTGCTTAAATATCTGTAAATGGTAGTGCTTTGACTTTTATGGCAATATAAATTTTACTCGAAATTAACGCAAAAACACCACTATTCCATCCTATTTACTCAGCCTGTATATAAATTGTAGTGGATCCTAACTATAGGCTCTAGGAGCTCTATGCGTGCTCATCTAAAGGCATTTTTTATAAGTTTGAAAGCCGTCACCTCTTAACAACAATTTAAAAAACCGCCCTAAAAGAACTAAGTGATTGAGTGAAGATTGAAACCAGGATAGGCACTGATAAGTACACTTGGAGAGCCCAAATCACCACAACATATTTAAAAACACCTGACGATCATTTCACTAACCAAGTTAGCGTCATCCGAGGAAAAACAATTCTAAATATCTTATTTCAACAACTCTATTAATGAACTTTAGAAAAAAAATCACTAATGGGGAGATTGCGACTTTTGAATTTCTTTAAATAAGCGCGAACTAGGCCCCCTAGAACACATCCCGGGTCAGTTTCGGTTTATATATATATATATATATATATATATATATATATATATATATATATATATATATATAACACCGATAATTCAAAAACATAATTGGCCGATTTTGATCAAATTTCCTTTCGCGAATGGCTTGGGCAAGCTAGGAAAATCGCCCCGGTCTTTCCAAAAAAGTGTTTAGTTTTCTTTTGGAAAATTTTACGTAGAAAAAAATTTTGCAAGAAGAGTGTTTTACAAACCCCCAATTTATCTGGAAATGTAACATAGCTGTGGCTAGCTGTTCCAAAGTCATGAATACCCCTACCACCACAAACCCTTAAGTTTCAGGTCCAGCCGTCATTGTCCTTTAATTTTACTAAAATATGTCCCGAAAATTCTTTTCAAATAGATGATGCTTTGGCAGTAGTTTTAGTTATAGAGTTTATCGTTTAATGTTTAATGGTCTATAATTTTTATCGAATTTCCGTAGAAAAAAATTGCTATTGAGGAGACTGCCACTTTTACATTTTGAAAAGACTTTTTCAAATGAGCACGAAGTAGGTCGTCTAGAACCCATATTCGGGGTTAGTGTCGGTTTTTATCTGTTTTCGTATATATATATATATATATATATATATATATATATATATATATATATATATATATATATATATATATATATATATATATATATATATATATATATATATATATATATATATATATATATATATATATATATATATATATATATATATATATATATATATATATATATATATATATATATATATATCTATATATATATATATATATATATATATATATATATATATATATATATATATATATATATATATACAGAGTGTCCCCGGATCAATGCATAAATAGGTGAAAACGATTGTAATTTTTTAATTTGAAACTCCATTCTTTGGGATTAAGCACTTCTTGAATAAAAGATAATTTGTGTCATAATTTTAATTTTCAAAAATTCAGAATGTCTTGGAAATTTACAAAAAACTAATTTTTGATAGTTGTAAAGTGCATTTTTTTACGAGATACGAAAAATGTTAGTAGTAAAAGATGATTGAAAAAAACTGAGTTCGAATACAAAATTTTAAAATCCTAAACCTACTTTGATATTTTGAAATTCTGAAAACAAATAGGATGATATGGAAGAAAAACGAATAAAATAATGTTTTGACAGTCGTCAAAATTAGTTAATTGTAATTATCGTAGTAGCTGCGCTATAAAACTCAACTATGAAATATAAAAAAAGTTACGCTTACTATTCCGGAACGGATCTATCTAATTGGGTGTTATGGAATTGGTGAATTGTTTATTCCAGAGGTTATCAGATTATTTCACATGAAGAGTCCCAACACTGTTGTGATCCAATCTACAGTATCCGGACTGGTTAAACAATTTCTCGCTAACGGTATTGTACATAAGATACCAGAAAAGAAGAAGAACTTTCATGGAGATAATGTAGGTACTGTGGTAGACTCGCATTAGCAAATCACAATTGCATCGCATTTATGAAGCAAAGAAAGTAAAGCCATATAGATTTAGATTTCGTCACACGTTAGAAGAAGGGGATGAATCCCGCAGGATGAAATTTTGTCCAACTTTAGATAAAAAATTTCTAGAGGATCGAAATTTCTGTAAAATGTTATATTCAGATGAATCTACTTTTCCAACTAACGGTGTAGCTTCATCACAGAGTTGTCAATATTGGTCTGAAATGATCCAAATTTTGTATTAACTTTTCGGCAGCAGTATTTTAAAAACGTTACTGTTTGGTGTCTCATTTCCTATCATTGTGGTGTAATTGGGCCATATTTTATTCAGATAAAACCTAATCAACATTTTTATTTAAATATTTTGATTCAGTTTGTGAACTACCATACGAACCAATATTTTTCTCATATTTTCAACACGACGGTTGCCCTACCCAATCGACACTTTGGAATGTGAATGGCTGAATGAAAATTTTTAAGATAAATAGATAGCCAATGCTGGTCCCATTTTGTGGCCGCCTAAATCTCCGGACCTAACGATCGTGGATTTTTATTTTTGGGATCGGATAAAAAAATAGTATATTAAAATAGGCTTCCAAATGGCATAGAAGTATTAAAAAATCGCATTAGAAATAATAGCCCTGGGGAGATTAGAGCAGCTTTCACTGCATTTCGGGAAAAAAATTGAAGAATATACGAACAAAGGCGGCGGACTTATTGAATAAATGAATATTTCACTTGTTCTGTTAGTACTGAAATAAATGTATTTTTTGATGTTTGTATTTTCTTATTTTAATGTTCGCATTTCTTTAATTATATAATTGTCTAATAGAGGGATAAGGAGAAAGTGATTGTGTTCAGTGTATTATTTCCAACAACTTTTGTTAACGAAATTTTTCAATATCTTCAATAAGGAGGGTGTGTGGAATGAAAATTATGCGAAATATCAAAATAGGCTGAGGGTGTAAAATTTTGTATTCCTACTCAGTTTTTCT
Source organism: Tillus elongatus (assembly GCA_964006375.1). NCBI lineage: Eukaryota > Metazoa > Arthropoda > Insecta > Coleoptera > Cleridae > Tillus > Tillus elongatus. Next base: position 67,640,942 of record OZ023265.1, read on the forward strand.
TTCCAATAATCTTTTCTTAATTAATATTTCTCCGTATCTCCTAGACTTGATTTTTGTAAATTTAGACTATGACAAAAACTAATTTCTGCTAAAGCAGAGCTTATTCCCAGAAAATAAAGTTTCAACTCAAAAAATTACAATCTTTTTACCTACTCAAGCGTGATCTGGGGATATAATATATATATATATATATATATATATATATATATATATATATATATATATATATATATATATATATACAGGGTGACGCATTGAAAACAAAACATACCGATTTGCGTCCAGGATATTTTTTTTAAGAAACGCTGAAACACGTCAATTTTAATATTCAGGGGGACATGTTTTGAGATCAAACTCAACTTTGTAACATCAACCCCTTAAGGGTGGTGATAACAACCCTTATATGTTAAATAGGGAACATGGGTCGAGTGTTACATCATTTAAAAGCTCCTTATTTTCTGAATTCAGCACACTAATTTTTTTGAAGTTTTATCAACTCGTTAAACAATTATTCACATTTGGAGTTACAAGAACTTATTTCATTCATTGTGATAAAAAATGCACTAATCAGTCAATTTTTCGTGAAAAAAAAACTAAAAAACAGAACCAAACGTTCAAAAATATTTATTCAGTTAAGTAAGTGTTGAAATTGTTGACCACCAGCTTCCATACCAAATTACAAATGTTGTTCAAAACGAGCTCTGACATTCTGGAGCATTTGTGGAGATATTAGATGGCATTCTTCAACAATGCGTCATCGTAATTCGTCCAGAGACTCCGGTTCTGTTGCGTAAATTCTACTCTTTAAATGGCTCCATAGAAAGAAGACTAAAGGAGTTAAATCCGGTGATCTAGGGGGACACTTAATAGCACCTCTACGCCCATTGTCCTGGAAACTCTCTGATCAAAAACTCCTTAATACGTTGTGAAAAATGCGGAGGAGCTCCATCTTGCTGAAACACTAATTGATTTTCTTGATAGCCATCATCATTTTCAACAATGTCAATTAGTGGAGGGTAAACAATATCTTCTAGTAACTCCAAGTACGTTTCGCCACTCAAATTGCCATCATTGGTCAGATTAAACGGTCTCCAAAAATGCCAGTCCAGATATTCAATTTCTGTGGAGTTTGAGGGTGGACTTCGTGAAAACTTCTTGGATTATTAGCTGCCCAATAACAACAATTACGACGATTGACTGTAGAGTTTAATAAAAACGTACACTCGTCTGAAAAACAGATATTGAACAGAAAGTTTCAGTTATCAGCTATCCGTGCAGTCATAACTTCACAAAACTCCAGCGGACCATCAAAATCATCTTCATTTTGTTATTGTACAAGTTGAATTTTATACGAATGAAATTTATGATGCTTCAGTATTCGCTGGAGAGTTCTTCTTTTAATGTTTGAAACAGTGGCCAATTTTATCGTGCTCAAAGTTGGGTCTGCAGCAATTTGTCCTAAAACTTCAATCTCAGTAGTCTGATTTCTAACCGGAAATTCACGTTCAGGATCAGGTTTTTTGTTATATACTGAACCACTTTGTCGAAACTTTGCAACTAACTCTAAAATGTATTTTCTGTTAACATGTCTGTTCGGATCTCGTTAATTAAACAAATTTGCGGCACGGTTGGCACAGTTATCGTTTTTGAAAAAAAAAAGAAATTATTTCAACTCTTTTTTGTACAGAATACACCATTGTGAAATTAATTTTCGGTAGTACTATCAAGTATCAAACCGACCCACAAACTGAAATAATAAACCGCATTTCTCTCATTCCGATAAGAAATGTTCTGATCAATTTTTTGTTTACAAACCAACAAAACATTGACTATCAGCACATTTCCTATCGGAATGAGTAAAATGCATTTTTGCATCTTCAACTGTGAATAATTTTTAAACGAGTTGATAACACTTCCAAAAAAATTAGTGTTATGGATTCAGAAAAGAAAGAACTTTCAGATGATGTAACACTCGACCCATGTTACCTATTTAAAATATAAGGATTGTTATCACCACCCTTAAGCGGTTGATGTGACAAAGTTGAGTTTTATGTCAAAACATGTCCCCCTTATTAAATATTATTAAAATTGTCTTGTTTCAACGTTTCTTAAAAAAAATTCTCTGGACGCAAATCGGCCTGTTTCGTTTTAAATGCGCCATATATATGTATATATATATATATATATATATATATATATATATATATATATATATATATATATATATATATATATATGTGTGTGTGTGTGTGTGTGTGTGTGTGTGTGTGTCTTTTATTTAGCCAACGACAAACTACAAATCAGGTTAATATAATACACATGCCCAAAAACTCTAAAAACCCTAAATCACACTGGCTAAAATAACGTATAAACGTTAACCAGTTTTACCATTCACCGGATTGCGAAATAAAACGTCCTTTGCATCTTTGTATCTTCTTGAGTTTTTGATTTTTTCTTAATTATTCAATGTGCAACTAATGGCTTAAACATAGGATGTATGTAACAACAAGAACCCATATTATGGTAGTTTCAAATTAACAAGCTAACTGGCTACTGATTTTGAATGAAGTTCCCTAACTAGCTTCAACTCCATGTCAATAACACCATAGGTTTATGTGGACTTTTGTTGACCCTTGTTACTTCAGAGTTAACTCGGAAACCAGGCACTTAATACGGGGATGGAACATGCATATTAGGGATCAGAAACATCTTGTTCATTCCGTTTAATCCCTTAGCCATTTCCGGAAGTCGTATAGAGCGGCCTTTATATATTAATATTTTTGATATAAGAAGTGTTTGCAAGGCAAGAAAAGGTTAACAACAAATAGAAATTTGAATTTTAAACTGCAAGTACTAAACTCAGGGATGGAAACTCAAGGAGCACCCTCTTTCACATAATATAAGCAAGAGCTTGAATGAAAGCCATAATATATATATATATATATATATATATATATATATATATATATATATATATATATATATATATATATATATATATATATATATATATATATATATATATATATATATATATATTATTATTATTATTATTATTAGTTGATTGTTAACGTATAATATACAATAATATTGTATGTATATTGTATATAGGTGTTTTATATTGTATAATTTAAATTAGATATTAAATTATGTGTTTTAATAATTTGTTTGTTTATATTAGTATTTATTTTGTAAATAAGTGACTGTTTTTGTATCAAATTATGTTGGGAGCCTTTCGTTTTACTCAAAATGAATGTAATATTATTTTACCAAGAATGTCTATTTATTTTAGACACTCGCTACATATATCTTTACAGCAAAACTAATAATTATCTTAAATGTCTAATGATATTCTTGTTGGAGCTTTTAGTCTATGGAATTTCCTTTATGGTACTATTTGATGTATAAATTTTAAATAGATGTATATAATCCAGAGAAATTCTCATAGAATAAAGATTTACATTTTTTTATTAATTTATTTTACCACAGCTATCTTGTTGAACCTCTCCTTCTCTACAGGCAATATTTTATAGTTGGGTTCCTATAGACGAAAATTCTTACACTTGCAGCATCTTTTGGTACTGTTGCTGAACCTATTTACTTTACTTTCTACTTTATTAGTCAATGGATATACGTGACAGCGGTTATAAGAGAAAAATATACTGTTAAAACTTTGAAAAAACATTTATTTTGAATTATTGATTTTTTGTTGTTGAACTTATTTATAAAACTTTCTTTAAAATTATTGGCCTTATTTAGGATCCGCTCTATTTCTTATTAATAAAAATCTGACAGGTCTTATTATGATGATTACAAATTTTCGTACTATTATTCAAATGTGATGTTTAAAACTTGACTCTATTTTGTTTCACAAATCCAATTATTTTAACTTGTGATATCAGTTACCATGAGAACTCGATTTGCTAGCTTTGGTAACCAAGGAGATCTGATCTTAAAAATGGTTGTTATGAATTTTATATGCTTACTCGAAACTCCCACGTAGCGCCCTCTTTTGGTATCTTTCTTTTCTTCTTATGTGAATTCGGATTTTATTACTATACTTTGCCAAAATTGTCAGAAATGTCATTTCTATGTCAATTTGACAGGTTAATATACTAATAATGGCTGTTTGTATTCATGAGATGGTATTACGTTGCTATTTTATTGATATTTGGTGAAATACCTGGATTTTAGACTGCGGCGTATGTTGAGATTTTTCACTATTGAAGTTCTTCAACAGTTATATATTGGTAAATACCACGTTTCAATTTCACTTTTACTTTTATTCTAGTGTTTTTCTAAGTTGTTAAACATTTTTTACTAATCTATACACTACTAGCTTCTTGCTTCCTTCAAGTTATTGTTAACAGTCACGATATTAATCCTCATGGAAATTAAAATACGTTTCTTTTGTTTTATATCACCAATAAAATCTGATAATTATTGTTTAAAATTGCTTTTTAACCAATCAATGTTTCTGTTTTAGGTGAGTCCAATCACATAACAGATTTTACAAAATGAGTCAAGAGAAAGCTACTTCCTTTTGACCACACTAATTAAATAACTGAATTTAAAGTCAGGTTAGTCAAAATATGTTTGTGCGTTCAAAGTTCTAACCTATACAATTTCATTAAATATCAAACCGTACTAATCCTTATTATTAACAAATTCTTTCGTTAATTACTAATTCGTTAATTACTAATTCACAGGTTCCTACATAAATTTCCTTACTTCCCTATATATATATATATATATATATATATATATATATATATATATATATATATATATATATATATATATTAACAAATTTTTATCAAATTTACAACTAACCAAATCACTTGAAAAATTTACGAGTTTGCACTATGTCGAAAACAGTTTAATAAACTTGTTCTTTCACTGACTTGTTTTATAAACTCTCTATTACTTCATTATTCAGTGTTAATTGTCCGTCATAGGCGTAATACAATATTTTTATCGCTTATCAGGTAATTTTAACTAATGTCATTATCTTTTCGCTAACAAATACATATAGCTAAATGTTTGAAATTTCAGGTTCTGCTGGATAACTGAATGTAATTCACCCCCTGACTCTAAATGTAGCTGTGACAGCAACATGAATTACCTACTTTCAGGTATTTAATTTGTTTTTTATAAGTAATTTTATATTAAAACCTCCTTAAATCTATGAGTACAATAAATCTCTCCAATAACAAATTTTAATTCTGTAATCTGGCTTTCAGAATTTAAATTATTTATTCCTAACCGTAATTATATGAAGTGTTTATTTTCAGACTGTTCCTGTCATTCAAGTTTAAGATGCACCGGTTATCTACTGTAGGAAATGAGCAACCCTGTCTTTAGGTTATCTGCTATTTCAAGATACTTGCCATTCAAAAAGAAAGACCTGCTGTCTCAACATATTTGCTATTTAAGATAGCTGCTATTCAAAATACCTGCTATTGAAGATAACTGCCCTACAATGCCTGAATTTTACGTTTCTACAATATATATATATATATATATATATATATATATATATATATATATATATATATATATATATATATATATATATATATATATATATATATATATATATATATATATATATATATATATATTTATTTATTTATTTATTTACTCCTGCTGTATGCCTGATTTTTTTAACGATAAAACATTGTAGCCCTCTGTGTGAGACTGACAAACAAGGCCACCTCAAATTCATTTTTGGAAAATATTTTAAACAAATGAAATGAGGTAACAATTTAAACAAAATTTTAAAACTTGGTTCGCTGTTTCATCGCGGGGGTTCTCCACCAGCTTTTGCATGCCTACAGTCGCCCTGAATGCGTAAAAAAAAAAATAATAAGAAAAATTTCTTGAGACTAACCATACCACATCCACACCCCCCCCAGAAAGTTGCGGGACCTGCGTGAATGGGAGTTCTGCGCGGAGTAAATAAGATTTTTAGGAAGTATAGCGGCAAAATGGGATAAAGGCAGCTTATAGAGGTCCAACTAAGCTGTTTTTTTCGCAATTTCCGCTCGCATTTCCTTTTTATCTTCTTCCCCGCCTAGCGCGTCTATTAACTGCTGTTCCCGCAACTTTTTTGAGGGCTGTTTTCAAGAACTTTTTCTTGTCGTATGTGCGTTCAGAAAGGGTTCTAGGCAGGTTTCTGATTTTTTTTCTAAAAGTCGCCCTTGTGGTAAACGGCATACCGACAGTTTAATTTTTATTTAAAAAAGGGATGTACCTGCAAAATTATTAACGTGGCAGGTATATTTCCTGATTGGAGGATCCGTTTTAGTCAACGCAATCGAACCAGTTTATGCAAATGAAATAACAAATTTGCAGTTATTTTTTAATTTAGTAGACACGCTGCCTTTATATGGGTTTTACTATGTATCAAAACTGAAGATTCTAGTTTGCTGTGAAATTTAGTTATTAGTATTTGAAATATCTTTACAAAAATTTGACACCATAACGCACTTTATGCACCTAAACTCTCTTCAACACATATTTACTATTACTGTTTAGTAATACAGTACCTACATGCATTGATTAACAACCTGAATCTGATGCACACAACCACTTCTTATTTGATTGATTTGATATCAAAATCATAATATTATGCTACAGTCGACGGCCGAAGGCATTTGTTGAAGTTAGGTTAAAATTAAAAGTTGGATTAATATTTACCTACTCCTGTTTGTACTAACCTGAGAATATAGGTCATTATTTTATATTGTAAGATTCTAAGGTATTTGCGGAGTCGATTTCTAGGTCCTCTTCTTCTTCTTCTCCTTCTTCTTTGTTAATGATGTTTGTTACTTTCGAGGTTATGCTTAGAACACGCATGACTCCTGTCAGTTAACAAATGACAAATACTGGTGTTGTCAGATTAAACTGGGGAGGGAGATGGCGTTTAAATACCGTGAAAACAGGAAGCTTAATATTTATAGATAATAAAACGTAGTTCTAAATTAGTTTTAAACGGCCGAGCCATTAACAAGATGAAGGGGATTTCCAAATTTTGGATTTGATTGGACAAGTATTTTTTGAGTTATCGGTTGGATATATATATATATATATATATATATATATATATATATATATATATATATATATATATATATATATATATAAATAAACTTTTTAACTGACCTTGAATTTGGGTTCTAGGGGCCCTAATTCGCACTCATTTGAAGAAATTACTCTTACCATCGATACCTCTCTATTAGCGAATTTTATTAATGAAAATTCACTAAAAAGGAAACACATTACCAAACATGAAGTCACTAAAGGCGATTGATCCAATTAATTGTTCTTGCGCAAATGAAGATGGCGTCCTATACCGAAGTAGTTCGTAAAAACATGAATAAGTAAACATAGAAACAATTAGAATTTTTGGTAGGCGTGACATGTGACATGTGTTGCGTAACGTTGTTATGAAATTAGAAAGTACCTAATGATAATATCAATAAGTAAACCAAATTTTGTTACAACACTATATAGTTGTTTTTTTAATATTTTAGGGTAAGTAATTTATGAAAACATTTATTTTAAAAGGCCGATAATCCATAAAGAGAAAAACGATCATTAATAATTTCTAGTTAATCAAAAATTATCATAAGAAAATTATTGTTGAGGGGAAAATAAAAAACATTGTAAATTAAGAGATTAACAAATTGTTAGATTATCTTTAAACTGAAATATAGTACTAATGATTTGATACATAGATTTGGAACCAAACGAAGAATAAAACAAGATAAAATTTGAACATTTCGTAATAATTAAAACAAAACACAGTTTTGGCTCTAGGTGTGTTTTAAAAATTTTTAGGGCATTTTGAAACCACAACCTGTGGAAATTGAGAGTCCGACTGAGCAAGCTAACATCACAGGTAGGTGTGTGATATGTTATAATCAGATAATTGATTTTTTATTGATATGAGAGGTACGTTTATTATTCTCTGAAATTCAGAGTGCTATATAAAAACATAAAATTAAACAACACATAAGAAGACCAAACTACATACACACACACACACACACATTCGTTCGCGCGCGCGCTCACATCAGTGATGCCTGGGCACTTTCAACACATATTAACACATACAATAAACAAAAAGAAAAGGACATATAAAATAAAACAAAGAAGTAACAATATACACTATAACACTACACATTCCATTTATAAAAATGACAAAGCCATATTAAAAACTCATCATATAATAATCTATCCCTATATATATATATATATATATATATATATATATATATATATATATATATATATATATATATATATATATATATATATATATATATATATATATATATATATATATATATATCAGCGATTTTTACCAGGCTGAAAACTCTGGACAGATCATTAGCTTTGCCGATGATACGGCCATATCTTTTTCTGAAAAAACTTGGATGATCTGAAAATTGAGGTTGAGGTTGGGATGAAGAGAGTGTGGGAATATTTCAATGGTAAAAAATGGCTGTCAACCTTAAAAAGACTAAACATATACAGTTCTCGAGTTATAGAACTGAAGAGATGATTGTTGTTGATCAGAGTTTTATCGTTTATAGTGCCGACTCCATTAAATATCTTGGCATTACTGTAGACAGACACCTACGCTGGGAATCTTATGCTGCAGATTTGGTAAACAAATTAAGGGGAGTCATTGGTAAAGTAAAACAACCTAAAAAACTACTCAACACGCAGTACGTAAAAATAATATTTTCTGCTCTGGTGGAAAGTCTACTTCCATATGGAATCGTAGCGTGGGGTGGAATGTTGGCAAGCCATATTAGACATTTGGAAGTTATCCAAAAACTATCCTTGAAAATGATATATGGACAACTTTCGGTGTATCCCAGTGATCTGTTATTCCTAGAGGCCAATGTGTTAGACATGAGACAGTTGTACTCATATTCTGCCTTGGCCTATTATTATAAGCACAAGGGTGAATTTGATATTGTGGATCATACGTATGGAGGGCGAAGAGAACAGTACATGAAGGTTCCTAGAGTGCATAAAAGGATTAGACAGATGTATTGTACCTTATTATGCCAAGGTTGTACAACATACTAGCACTAGAAATAAAAAAAATTAAGATCAGAGTTCTTTTTCAGAAGCAGGGTAGAAACTTGGCAACTCCTTACAGTACCACGAAAATTAGTGGGAAGTATTGTCGATTTGATAAACTGCTGATTTGGTTTAGTAATTGAAATGGGAGGATTTGTAAAATATGCGTGTATGTGTGTGCGTTGAAAAGCAAGAGAGAGAGGGAGAGAGATAGAGAGAGTATGCGGGTGTATGAGATTGCGAATGTGTGTAGGTAGCTCTCTGTGTGTGGGTGGATGTGGTGGTAATTTCCTTTTGTTCACCATGAGAGTTTGGTTTCGGGACACATTTCTGTTCAAAAACCTACAAGGTCGGCAAATCTATGCTGAATTTTGCCGACGCACAGTCTCTGACTTTGTCGGTTTGTTATTATTTGCTGATTGTGTAGAAAAAGAAAGGGGAAACGGATAACCGTGAAAAAAATATCAACGTTGATATTGTTATTTGTTGTTAAAAAATCGGACTGTATATTGTCGAGTGTCGATTTGAAAAGCCGCTGATTTGGTTTGGAAATGAGGAAGTTACATATAATTTACTTTTGATGAAAAACGTATTTAAACTACAGCACAATACTCTAAAAATATATGTCTACAAGTAAATCCCCCTTAAAGTGAACCACTAATTAATAATTAATTATTGAAATATTGAATATAATTCAAAAAGACATGGTGGGCGAAAACGCGATCTGATTGGTTTGTGACGTCACGATCCGGTACATTTGCTTGTTTTCGTTTGTGTTTGCATCGAATTCTGAGCAGTTTTATCCCAATTTTAAGTAGTTTTGGTGTTTAGTGTATAATAAAGGTTCAAAGGCAGTAAGCTGTGTGTAATCTAGTTTAGTGCGTGACTCTGTGATGGCTTCAGCAGGTTCAGAATCACAATAAACATAATAGTGCCTGGACATACATATTATAAGTGCTGTATAGTGCCCAAATGTAGTTCCACAATAATAACTACCCCCAACAAATTATTCTTTAATGTACCTAAGGATGAGAAAATGAAGAAGAAATGGTGTATATTTTTCTTGTAGATTATTTGAATGGAGAACATTTTGAGGTTATGCTATTATTAACCTTATATTTTATAAGAAATTAGTACATAAAATCCAACAAAGATATTTACAAGATAAAATAAGGTTCATATCAGACACATACCTCCCAGCTTTCACTCCTTTTAGTTCAGCATCCATGAAATTCGGGTTGTTTTCTAAAAACGCAAACATTGCTAGTACATCAATTTTTGTAAATTATCAGATTGTCCTTGGACAAATCCAACTTCTGTAGTCATACTATAAGACTGTACAGTTTTTAAAATAATTAATACGAGTATATAAATATTAACAATAATATAAGATAACAATAAATATCCGGCACACGTAAGTCGCATAAACACTAATGGTGAGATGGGGATCTCGGTGTAAGCAAGCGAGAATCGTTTGGCCGATACCGGATCGTGACGTCACAGTAGGCTGTCTTTGTTTACGGCTGCGTTTTGGGGCGGAGACAATTATTTTGATTTTCTATATTTTTTGCAGGAAAACTATTGGTTAAAAATTTAAATTTTATATGGCAATTGATTTTATACAATGTGGGGAATTGAATAAGATGAGAAAAAAAAAGTGCAAATTTCTCATTGTAATAGAATGATTCGAAAGTTTTGTGTGCATGTGTGTATGTTTAAGGGAGCGAGAGAGGGAGAGAGTATGCGGGTGTATCCGCATATTCTTTTTCTATCTCTTTCTGGCCCTATAGATAAGGATTGCGAATTTGTGTAGGTAGCTCTCTGTGTGTGGGTGTATGTGGTAGTAATCTCCTTTTGCTCATTATGTGAGTTTAGTTCGGGACATATTTCTGTTCAACCACCTACAAGGTAGGCAAATATATGTTGAAGTTTACCAACACACAGTCTCTAACTTTGTCAGTTTTTTTAATTATTTGCTGATTGTGGGAAAAAATGTCAATATTAATATTGTTATACCTATTGTTTGTTAAAAGTCAGACTGTATATTATCATTAAATAAATTATATATATATATATATATATATATATATATATATATATATATATCTATATATATATATATATATATATATATATATATATATATATATAAATTTGGATTCACCGTCAACTTGTCTGAACCATTATATTATAATTTTCAACCATTTCTGAGATATTCGTGAATTAGGTTTCCCTATACCTCTGTCTAACATAGCTTTTGAACGAATCATGCTTTTAAAAATTTCACCGAATACATTACTTCACTTGATACATACAGACTTGGAGACTACTTCTCTGTCTTCACTCTATGTAGTATGGACCAGTTTCACCAAGCAAGGGCAACAACAGGCAATGAATAATTCACTTAAGTGTCCCAATGATATAGGGATTGGCTATGGGATTTGCGTCCATATTCATTAGCAGATACTAATTTGACTATAACGTTATGCATAATCTAAACATAATTCTAATTACAAATATCTGTGGAATAAATATCTTATGAACATGCAGGTAGTTTTGAATCAGCGTGAATTATTTTAGTACAAAAACAAATAATCCATAGAGTAATTTGCAGTACATCACACAGCTCCGATATTGATTTTGTTTCGTCTATCGAATAGACAGACACTGTTTGTTAGTAATTTACCAATAATTACGATCGTATAAAGTTCTCTAACTACAGGTAGTTTTACAATCGATTTAGTCGTCAATGCATTACTTGCCTAAATACTGGAACGATAGAAAATTACCATTTAATTTATGCCATCATTTAATTTATCGCTCTGAGGGTAAGCACAAATATATTAATCTGTTTACTAATATTGCTAATATTAAACACAGGCATACCAAAAATTTGCTTTAAACGTTTTTTTTTCATTACCTATATATAAAAAACGCCTAAAGCACATTTAGGATTTCATTTAACATATATGTTTATATATATATATATATATATATATATATATATATATATATATATATATATATATATATATATATATATATATATATATATATATACAGTGTGATATAAAAGTTTGGAACATAATTCATGCATATGTTATTTACTTTTTTCAAGAAAAACGCTCAGACAAGTCACTTTTAGCCAATTTATGAGGTAAAAATGACACTTACGACGTCACCTATTTCTGAATGGTGACGTCATCATAAGTTTTTTAAACGAGAACCATGAAGTGATGATTAATAAAAAAATTTACCCTATATAACAATTTTTTTCTTGAAAAAATACCATTATTTGCTTTGAAATATGGAAGTGTAAGTTTAATGGAAAAATTATTGAACAAGGGAAAATAAGCAAAATTTAGCGCAAATAATTAAATTGTTCTCTGTCTACCATTTGGCATTGACCGGTACGAGCGTAAACACTTTGCACACGGCGTTTAAAAATGTCAGGACTAATTTGCTCCACTTCAGCGTCAATTCTTTGCTGTAGCCCATCTAAATTACTTAATCAGTTGAAATAAATGTTCGATTATAAGTAACCCGATATAAAAAAATCCAAGGAACGCGGTGGCCATTCAATTGCATCGGCGCCCTATCCATCTTTCAGGGAATATGGCATCTAGATATTGATGCACGTCTACAACAAATTGAGGAGGCGCCCCGTCTTGCTGAAATCAAATAGCCTGATGAGGCATATCTGTCTGGTGGTTATTTGGAAAAGTTACTGCCAGAACACTAAATTCAATCGCAAGAAATTTAGGTAACGTGGTGCAGTAAGATTTCCTTGAAAATCTAAGGCCGTATGAAACGCCATCGGATTATTCCCATCCATATATTCACTTCTCCATGACGCTGACTGTGGAAATCTTCAGTCCAATGAGAATTTTCCCGCGACCAATATATTGAGTTGCGGCGCTTACGCATTTAGCCAAAGAGTGACTTCATCAGCAAAGAAACTGTTACTATAAAATTTGGATCCTCATCGCAGGGTAACAGTAATTGTTCACAACACTATAAACTGGCGGTCTGTTAAGTAATTGGATGTCAATTTTAATAATGGTCCTCTTATTATTGATGCGACTCCACAAATCTTCCACAGTTTGAACTGGTGTCAAATACACAGATTCTTTTAAAGAACGCCCCCCGACCACATTTCACTGCGCAGTTGTAAGAGCAACTCCCTCACTAGTTCAGGAAGAACATTTTGCAAGAAAAGCAAATATGTTGCGCCGTTCAAGCGTTTTGGTAAAATAAGCGGCTCAACCAATTGTCCCCCAACAATACCTGCCCACACATTTATTTTAAATTCTCTTTGGAAATAGGGGGTTACTGTAGCATGTGGATTTACATCCGACTCTTCGTGGCAGTTTCCACATTCGTTGTCCCTCTTCTTGTAAAGCAAGCTTCTTCCGTAAAAAGAATGATCTGGGGAAAATCAATGTTCTAATGTAAGATGAAATTACAAAAAAAAACAGTCTTGTCTCTAAATCCTGCGACAGCAGTTCTTGTACGTTTTAAAGGTGATAGGGATGCAGCAGATTGCGTCGGATAATTTTATGGACCGTCGGCTGTGTTATATGAGACTGCCTGTCGTCTGGTACTGGTTTGAGGCTCACTTTCAATACTGTCTAGAAAACGTCCTTATTTCGTGCGTTCCCTCCATGAACGCGTCCTCCAGAACTTTTTATGAAAAAGGAACCCGTTTCCTGAGCTCTGCGTTCAACATTGGCAAACGTTTGACGATGTGGTATATGATGATTAGGAAATTTTCTTCGATATATCTCTACATTTCTGTGGCAACTACCCTCGCAAAACCCTAAAACCATAAGCATGTCAATTTGTTTGTTAACCAAGAATTTTCCAGTCATTTCAAGCAACAAATTATTATTACAAAAGAAAAGAAGAAACACAAGACAATAATTATTGTAAAACTTAATAAATGCAAGTAATGTCAGATTTAGCAACAACCTAACCTAGCAAGATGACTTGCAGAGCGCCCAATGCATGATATTAATGTTTAATAAAATCTTCAAGGAATATAATTTTGTTTTGATTTCAACTCCAGAAATCTCAATTTTTTTAAAAAAGGGTGGTTTATCGAAAAATTGACAAGAGGAAATATAGAAAATTTAATTTGTTATGAAATTGATGGACTTTAACTTTTTATTAGGTTAGGGTTTAAAAAATGAAATCATTAAAAGGGTGACTCACGCCTAATTCACCCCTTTCTGAGTTTATATCTCCTTCAAATTTTTGTAATATAACTATTTTGATAAAGGAAAACCATCCACCAGATTTGGTTGTTCTATGTTGGGGCACTGCTGCAATACAGATATTTCTTGTAATTGTTAAAGAGTCTCCCGAGGTCAATATCTCACCAACCATGGGCGTCGGAGAAAAAATTATATAAAAAATCGGCATGTTTTGAGGTCTCTACACGCACACATTCTGTGTCCTTGCGTTGTGAAGCACCCTGCACACACACACACACACACATATATATATATATATATATATATATATATATATATATATATATATATATATATATATATATATATATATATATATATATATATATATTACATGTTAACATATAAAGTCTAAAACTGACCACGGATACAAGTGCCAGAATGACCAGTTAAGGCTATTCCCTAATATTCGCTCCACGAAAATTCACGATGTTTGCAATGATACTTTTAGTAGTTAAGTCTTAGCTGAAATCGTAAACTTTTAACAAATGTGTTACGTGAATATCTCTGTATACAGCCCCATTGTTAGTCGGTAATAGAATCTGGCTTTATCTCTAATATCTATTATAGGTGCTGCATCGGGTACTCAAAAGCAGATCACGCTGGTAAGGGTCGCCGTAACGTGTGTATGTGGGTATAGCTATGTCTGTGTATGTAGCTGTATATAGGCGTTCAGGTGTGTGTATATGTGTGTGCCTGTCATATTTGTGACACATGATTACTCACGCTACTTTGTGTGCAGATGTAATTCCCCACTCGGATACACAATCATTCACACCAGTGCACACCCATCTGCTGTGTCTATGTCTCTTATGACAACTAAATGGTGCATTCGCACTAATTTAATTTCTTTAGTGCATCTGATAATCGAATGTGGATTTGTAATTGTTGTTGGTATCGGTGTTTTGGGATTCAGATTAAACTGTATTCAAAATCATTTTAATTACCTATCTGTTGAGGATAGCATAATTGGTTGAATGATAAAAATAGATTGGTATTGAAGGTATTGTAGACGGTGATGCTTCAATGCATATTTCTATTTAGACTACATATACTCTTTTTAAGCAAATCATTGCAGGTTTTTATACTTTCTATTATAATTCTTATACTTTTTAGGAAATTTTCTTTACAAAAATTCACTAATGACGAGATCGTTACTTTGAATTTTAAGAAAATTTCTTCAAACACGAAAGCAAACTCCCGATTCGATGGATTGAATCACCTGAACACGCGTCAGGAAAACCAGCAAAGACGCGGAGCATGCAGCAAGAAAATAAATGTTATATTCTGTTGCAGCCGTTTTGTTTTAAGCTGTATCACACACAACGTAACTTGTAATTTGAGTTAATTTAGTTAGGACTTGTTTTATGTTGTGTGTAATCACATTGTTTACACAATATCATTTTTCAGTAGTGAATTTTACTACCGTCCCTATAGGAACACCACTTTTTAGTGAATTTTGTTAAAAAAAAAATCACCAATGAGATCCCGACTTTTGAATTTTGAAAAAATCTTTTCAAATGAGCGCTAATTAGGCCCCGAGAACACATATCCGAGGTCATTTTAAATTTATATATATATATATATATATATATATATATATATATATATATATATATATATATACTTTGTTTGTTTGCTGTACGTTTGTGATTTCTTATTGGTTTGCGTGGACTGCAGTTTCGAACCGTTCCGGTTCATCATCAGCACGCTACTTGGTAGCTACTGAGTAGCGTGCTGATGATGAACCGAGACGGTTCGAAACTGCAGTCCACGCAAACCAATAAGAAATCACAAACGTACAGCAAACAAATAAGGTGTATATTTAAAAGTGATTACAGTGTAGTGCAATATTCCTAAAGATATATATATATATATATATATATATATATATATATATATATATATATATATATATATATATATATATATATATATATATATATATGCATACATCTGTGTGTGTATCACACCGATGACTCAAAAAATAATGGACATATTTTAATTAAATTTGGCGAATACCTTCCTTTCTTAAGTGGCTTGGATAAGTTCGTTATCCACTTAAATGGGCAGAGGTTTTCCCGAAAAATTTGGTGTTTTCTTTCGAAAAAAATTTATATCTCCGGAAGTAACAAAGTAAAGGTAACCAAATTTGATACTCGGGTTTATATCGTTATAATTAAATTATCTACCGAGCTTTAGCTCTGTAGGTTAGGTTTAAATACAAAAAAGCTATAGGCATTTAAAGAAAAATAAATTGGGGTTTTCCTCGAAACGTCAAAGTCGCGATCTAGAATGTCAAAATTGGCAACATTTAGGCAAATAACCTGGAACTAATAAGAGCTATGGAAAGGAAATGTCTCAAGAAGAATGTTTTACAAAGCCTGAAGTGTTAGGTTCAACCGTCTTTGCCCTTCATTTTACTAAAATATTTCCAGAAAATTCATTTCAAATAGACCCTTTCTCTGATGCTTTGGCAGTAGCCTTAGTAATGAGCTTATCGTTTAATAGTACATAATTTTTGTCGAATTTCAATATATCCGTTATTATACAAGATAGGAAGAAAAACTGTATTCATTATCTAGCGAGTGTCTCGAGCTACATCTTGAAAAAAAATCTACAATCACAGGGTGGCCCATAAGTCGTTGGTGATACAAATTTTCTTTTTTAAATCGAACGCGCCTAATGTTTTTGCATTTTTGCGTTTTCCATCAAAATATAATGGATGTTTTTAAGAAAAGAAATCCTGGACGCAGCAAGTGCGTTATGGTGGCGAATTTTTATTCATGGCTTCAAATTTTAATAGCTAGATTTGCTGTTAACCTTTAAGGTTGACCAAGAAACCAGTTTTTTTGGGAACACTTTAAGTTTACTTTCAGAAATTTTTGTACATTTTCAAACAATAAAGTTATTCTGATGAAACATGGCACATTCTTTCTACTATATAGTTTATACTAGTAGCCAAATTTGATACCTGCTTTCGCAAACAAAGATACATATTTGCTATTGAAAACATTTTAATGAAAATTCACTACCATAACGCACTTGCTGCGTCCAGACTTTTTATTAATGCATTAAGTCAGTGATTCAAATATTGACTTTGTTATACGTCTAGTTAATTAAACAATATCTGCCAAAAGAAATTGAAATGCAACAAAAAAAAATTCAGTAATATCTGGGTAAATATAGTTGGATGGGCATTCAAGTACAAAACCGAGTGATTTCTAAAAACTCGTTATGTGTAGCAGTATATTTTACCAGACATATTTTTATGTGTACTGTTAAAATTCGCTCTTACTGTTAAACAATACGTTAACAATTTTTTCTTTGGTTAAGGGTACATTTTATTTTAAATCCAAGTTTGTGTTGGCTTCCTTGTTTTGTATTGTTAAAATTCACTCTTACTGTTAGGCTATACGTAAACAATTTTTTTCTTTGTTTAAGGGTACATTTTGTTTGAAATCCAAGTTTGGGTTGGCTTCGTTGTTGAAAACCGAAAGTCGTAAATGTAATACTAATGTAACTGCCCTCATCAAGAAATTTACTTACGTTTAAAATTCGCTACTCCAACTGCTGCTTCACCTGTAAAAACAAAAGAGTCTAATTGGTTTAGCCTGACATCAAAAAATTGTGTAAATGAAATATTATGTCTGTGTGCTTCCGCAACCGCCAATCTAGGTCACACCTCATTATGTCCATTTGATTTATGGAGGCAGATAATATATCGGGCTCCGGTAACACAGAAATTGAGCTATTTATTTTTCTAGACAGTTAATAACCTAAAATGGTGATACTCCTGTTTACGCAATATGGGAAAGATGTGAAATAAAAAAAATGCTATTAAAAACGCTTTCTTTATGCTGACTACTCTATGTAAGCTGCTGTAATATTTACAGCTAAAACCCTGTTTTACTTAGACTTATTTACACATAACAAAAACATGGTATATTTGCAAATAAAAGTGAGCTAAATAATGTGTACAGGGTGGGCAACTAAGAAGGGTTCTAAGGAATGGTTCACTGTACAGCTTAAGGAAAAAAAACTGCCATGATAAATCGCTGGAAATTACTTTCAAGTATCAAAAATTGCCGCTAGAGGGAGTAAGAACCACTGCTGGTCAAAAAATTGCGATTTTCATCATACGTCAGTTAGGTGGTACCTTTGAAACACGCAAAATAATGGCCGAGCAACCTATTTTATTTCTTGCCCCATATATTTTTTTATATTTTCAAAAATAAAGTGGTGAGAGACGTTGAATATATATTTTTTCAATTGCTAATTACACCGGTCTAACTCGACCGAACTTAATGAGAGAAAAGAAGTTTTCTTGCTTTACCATTTGCGCTAATTTGAAGTTTCCTCTGGACCTTACATACACCGAGAGAGGGCGTTGTTTAAAAAGTTAGATTATGTTGCGGATTTTCTGAAAAAGAAGTAAATGGTACGGTATATCAATAATAATACAGTAGAATATGCTACAGAAAACTGAAGCTACCAGTCAAAGCGGCAGTTCAACAATGTAGCAACAGCAATGGAGTTTTCCATCATTTATAGATATAAATAAATAAATAAATATATATATATATATATATATATATATATATATATATATATATATATATATATATATATATATATATATATATATATATATATATATATATATATATATATATATATATATATATATGTATATATATATATATATATATATATATATATATATATAATATATATATATATAATATATATATATAATATTATATATTATATATATATATATATATATATATATATATATATATATATATATATATATATATATATATATATATATATATATATATATATATAAAACATCAAGAATACTGTGCAAATGACAAAATGCATAAACTAATTGTCAAAATTACTAGATTGTCATTCACATTGTTGTTGGTGTGGCAAATTACTACCATATGAGTTTTAGTAATGAAAAAGCAATTGACATGCTAAGTGCATAATTTAAATGTATGCGAAATGTAACTGTTGCTATTAGGGTGTATGCGGTGAAGTAGCCGGGAAGACGTCGGTTTCCCAAGGGAGTGGTTTCTCCGACTGGCGCATAGGTTACGAACGTCAGGAAACGTACATGTTCAGAGAACCCGTACGGGTATCATTAATGTGTTGGCATATGTCAAATACAATACACATCAAAGTGCTTGTATAATATCCAGATACTTAGTAGTAACTACAACCACTGTTCGAAATATTCGGAAAATAATAGGCATTAATTAGTTTTTGTTACTAAGTCAACAGTGGACGAAAATTCAATGCGTGTTCAATAATGATGAAAGTAATGTTAATAATAATTATTATTATTATTTATTTTTAGTTGCATGCATACCGCATCCTTCTGCTCCAAATGCTAAAAGGTAGCGATTTCGATGAACGGTTGAACTTTTGTAACTGGTTATTGGACATGCTGCAATGTCGGAGTACTCCAGAAAATTGTGGTCAGGTGAGTCTACATTTTACAGTGACGGTAGGCTGACTAGAGACAATAGGCACTATTGGGCGTAGGTTAATCCGCATTAGATTAATGAAATGCAAAATCAGTGCCGTTGGTCTGTCAACGCTTAGCGTGGGAGTACTTTCCAGGCTTTTGTGGTCAGATGAGGCTACATATTAGTGTGACGTTAGGCTGAATAGGCGCTACTGGTCGTAGACGAATCCGCATTGGATGAATGAAGCACAATATCAGAGCCGTTGTTAACGCTTGGTCTGCTATTGTCAGTAGACAGATAATTGGGCCCTCCATTTTCATTGAACCATTGAACGGGCAGCGATATCTTGATGTTCTGAGCAACGAACTGCCACTGTTTTTGGAAAACGTACCTCTAGCGACTCGTCGCAATACCACTTCCAACACGATAGCTGTCAAGCACATTATTATTCAAATGTGAGACATTTCTTAAATCAGCCGTTTCTTGGCAGATGGATGGGAAGAGGAAGCTAGTTTCCTTGACCAACTAGGTCACCTGATTTGAGTTGTTTAATTTTTGTTTACGGGAACAACTGAAATAAATAGTATACTGCAATCGATATACTACAAGGGACAATTTGAAAAATGCTTTTACAAATATTTTACTGGTAGAGATTTAAACTGTCTTTTCATCTGTTCCTACTCAACTTACTTTGACATTTTCAGGATACTTTAAATCTAGAAATAGTGGAAAACTCCGTTGTTGTTGCTACCTTGTTATGAAGATGTGATAATGCGTAGTTACAACTTTGACCGCTAATATCTACTTTAGACCAATGATATCGAACTGCGACTTTCACTGGTAGCTTCATCCTTTTACAGCCTAATATAGTGTGTTATTGATAAACCATTTCATTTGATTTTCATTAGAGAAACATTAACATAGCCTAACTTTTCCAACAAAGCCCTTTCTCGGTGTATGTAAGATTCAGAGGAAACACCAAGAAAACTTCTTGCCGACTAGTCCAAACTCATCACGTTCCAGCTAAACCGGTGTAATTAGCAACTGAAAAATATACATTCAATGTGCCCCCGCCATTTTATTTTTGAAAATATAAAAAAATTTGCGAGGCATTCTTACCTCGTTATTGCTATAACACCTATTACTTGGCCATTTCTTTGCTTTTGTTAAAGGTACCATAAAATTGACGAAAATGTGATGAAAATAACAATTTTCCGACCAGTACTGGTTTTGACACCCTCTTGTGGTGAGTTTAGAAGCTCGAAAGTAATTTACAGCGATTTATCGTGATAACTTTCCTTATTATAGTTTTTTCCTGAAGCTGTCTAGTAAACCTTTTCTGTGAGATGGCATTCTTAGTTGCCCACCCTGCACATATACAGGATGAGTTTCTCCAGACACGTCGTCGAGTTTGGCTATATCGTTTGATTAAAAAACAATAGGCACACCTATTCCCATCAATAGCCAATATTATCCAAAAATACTGCCATCCATACATGATGACTCGTTTTTGCCTAGCAATATTTCACTTTCATGTTTTAGATAGAAAACCTATATATTATTGCATTTTTAGATTATGTGCCTAGTTTTAATGTAACTTAATGTACTAATTACATGACTTATCTTCAGCTGTTTTTGAGTTTTAACGATTTGAAGAAATTTAAATGTTCAGAAACCACGCATCATTCCAATACCTAAAAGCCGTTGATTTTTGGTGGTCTGTCAGCAATAGGTGCTCTGGGTGATAGTGCTGCTGATATTTATAAAGCTGCTAATGATGCAAAAGCAGCCAAACAAACTAGAAGATGAAGAACGCCAGAACAAAACAACGGAGACCATCGCTATCGGTCAGAGAGGCAGTGGTTTGAAATTAAAACCAAAGTGTTAGATATTGGGTAAAGGTGTGTATCTAATGAATCACCATAGCGGCTATGGATTGTATTTACAAAAGCCAAAAACGAATAAGATGCTTACCAGCAAAACCACTTACAGTAAAGGTCTCAAAAAATTTGCTGGTAAAATGAAAATCCCATATTTTAGAGGTGCGAGATGCTCTACGATCAAATGGATATCTATCGTCTACTGGATATGCAATTGATATAGAACCTAAGGATCTAATTTATCTACCAGTTAACAAATAAGAGCTTTGAAATATAAGCAACGACATCGTGGACCAAGATTCCGTTCCTGTAAACTCTCAAGGTGAAGAGGTTCGCTGTTCTCTACGATCTTAAAAAGATTGCTTAGAATGTTGGTCTTTAAGGATATAAAAGCAAGTGGATCTACCAAAACAAATTTAGTACAGTCAACCACTTTGAAGCTTACATTTCGTTCTGATAATATTGGATTCCTTAAAAGTCTTGGTTATCATGTCATCAAAACGATACATATTCAAAGACCCTGAATTTGACGATGCCTTTAATCGAGAAGAACTTCGATCTTACTATTCACCAACTAAATCATTTGGTAACAGTGATGAAATAGAAATCACCACCAATCAGCAAGTTGCATTCGTATGTCTGGTAGAGTCAGCTCTAATAATCGAAGGTGCTCTGGAAACTCTAGCAGAAAAAAAAAACTTTTATGGTGAGTGTTAAATGTCTAATAATTGAGGAGCAGCTCTCTTTGAATCGATGACCTATGAATTCACTAACAATGAAGTGGAACGAGTACGAGATCCGTACTCCACAACAACCATCAAAAGTCTGCTTTCGTTTAGTAAGAATGAGGCCATATCTCTTAGAAATTCTGGGCTAAATGTATCGTCAGACCATATCATCTTAAACTATAATAAGTTTCACATGCTCATACCTATTTGGTTCCTCTTCAGTTTCTTCCATCATTTTAAAGGAGTTCTCTGTGGTAAGCACATTTTCCGATTTACAAGAGCTCGAAATGATGCCAACAGCTATTACAGTACTGGTACAGCGAGATCGAAAATTACTGAGAGCAACATGTTTTTAAAAGCAAAACATGTATTTTCAAATGATAAAATGAACTTGGAACTGATGGATAAATTGCAAAAGACAAAACTATATTTCTCGCATATCGCAAATAGGATATATATGAGCTACCATCGCTCAGATATATTAATAAAGATGTGTGGTCTTTTAAAACTTCAACTAACTTAAAAAGACCTAGGTATGTGATTATAGCATTTCAAAGAGATCGAAAAGACAACGTAAGCAAGAAAGGCGACTTTCTCGATAACATTAGGATGGTAGATCCATGAGTGTTCCTAAATTCAAAATGCTACGCTCATGAATCTATGAATACGGATTTCGAGAGACATCAGTATGCTGAAGCCCACCAGATGTACACAGATTTTCAAAAAAGTTTTTGTTATAAAAACATGCCAGAGACTCTTAAATTATGAGTTTAAAGACCAGGCACTATTTGTAATATGAGTAGAGACAATTTTCTAAATGGAACCAGAGCTTACCGTTTAGTTTTAATGATTGTGTATTTAAATATAAACCTCTAACTGGTATCGTGAGAGCTATTATGTAATAATGAAATATGTAAATTTTATGAATTAATCCCAATAAATTAGTTGTATTTAAATCAGCTGTTCTACTTCTAACCTTAAACCATATCATTAACATCAAATAAGACACCTTTTGGCTAACAAACTGCTAAAACTTATAAGCCTGTCATGTGGCAGCTCTAACAGGAAAATCCTAACAGAATCACTTGCCGGAAATACCAAACACAACGAGCGTTCAAAAAGATATCGTCGTTACCACTAGATGAGATCACTAGGGATGAGATAATAGGAATGAGATAATCGAGCCTTGTTGCTAGCTCCATTTTTATGTAGGGCTTTTCTATATGTCAGATATTATTAATTTTCAACTGATTTTACACATATTTGAATTCGACTTGTTGAAACGAGTAAAATGACACCAAACACTATACCCTTAAACCAAAAAGTAAACATGTTAGGTGTGCGCATGCACTAGCCACCATATTTGATTACGTCGTTGGTGGTCAGGTGAGGTCAGGTCAGGTCACGAATTATTCTTATTCTTAACCTTAGGTGAGCCGTATTGGCCGCCATCACACCGTCATCTCAGATTAGACCTCTAACTTATCGCTACTTAATTCGCGTATAGGGTTTTTTGGGTCTTGATGTTTCGGCTCCTAATTTCAAGCCATTTTTAAGAGGTTAACGATATACCATAATCAAGAAACTCTAAAGCCTTAATCTGCCTAACGCCTAAAGCGGTGAATAAGAGTATGTAGATATAAACAAATTAGCTGCCTTTTTAAAATACCTAGGCTAACGGGAAAAATGAATAGACACTTCAAATTTAACAGTTTTCATCTTTACATGTGATCTAATAATAACGTCCGTAATTTCCTTTAAGTTAATGTAGCCGTCATTTTAGAATATATGAGTTTGACAAGATACAACAAGAGATGTTATATTTAACTTTTTTAATTTCATTACAAATCTACATAATTTTTTTTTACTGATAAAACGCTCTAGTTTATTTTAAAAAAAATGAAAAAAGCATCTCGAAGTCGAACTTTATGGGTGACTCTGTAGTCACTTAATTTTAGTGTTACAGGGATTTACCAAAATTGAAGTGGTTAGTTTAAGGCGTTCTAAAGAATTAATATTTATGAAGTCTGTCTAGATACAAGTCATTTATATATCCTTTAATTTAGCAATAATAAATCCTAATAAGATGTTCAATATTTCTCAAGTCTATTTATGTAGCTTTCAACTTAAACAGAGAAAATAAACATACCTTTTACTTTGAGATGCACTGTATATTTTGTATTGAGTCTAAACACAATAAACGCATGAGGTTCTCAGTTTGCTCTTCACAGCATTCTATTATTAGCTTTATGAAAAGTCTCTTTCAATGGAGATTCGACGGCGGTACTTGACGATATGAGTTTACAAAGAGAAATTTCGGTGAAGTAGAAGCATTGTTCTATGACGCTGCTATGCATCCAAAAGTGAGGTCCTGTTGAAGCGCTTCTGTTGTGACAAGTGGAGGCAAATTCTTTAGAGAAGCATAAGAAGGATGTTGAAAATGATAGACAAAGTTTATTATACTTATGTAGCTTATTCTAGCGTCTCTTTTACTAACAAATTAAGCATATCTGAATTTAGTTAATTGACAATTAGTCGAATTTATTCTTAGGTGGCATCAGTCTGGTGAGTTATGGAGTATGCAATATTTGTTTTTTATCTTACCATATTTTAGAGTAAATTGGTGATTAATGTTTTTATTCATACGTTGTCTCAGTTTCGCAAGTTATGGAATATATATATACATATATATATATATATATATATATATATATATATATATATATATATATATATATATATATATATATATATATATATATATATATATATATATATATATATATATATATATATATATATATATATATATATATATATATATATATATATATATATATATATATATTCCACATACTCTAGGATAGTGTGTTTATTTTATGGTTTTCAATAAAAAGTTTAATTTTCAAATCCTGTTTTTACTTAATCTAACTCGAGGTAAGTTATTCTTTTTCACTGTTGTTTTTTTTTTCATATCAGTGTTTTTCTGTTTACTATGACTACTTCCAAGTTTACTGAAATATTTATTTGACACTCCAATGCACTGTGTTTATAATCAATCTAATTAATATTCAGTAAAATTTCAAACATAGCTATTTTTTTTCTGTCGTAAGAATCTTGGAGTCAAGAGACCCCACGTCACCAGCTGTGTTACTTTCCACGTCACCAACTGAGAGATAAAAATACCCGAACGTAAAACGAAGTGATATATGACAAGCCGAGCGATCAAATATTTCAAGTTAGGAAGGTTTGTTGTTAATTATTTGGGCTTTTAAACGGAAAGTAGTTGAAAGATCTTTTCACATTTAGCTTTCGGAAAGTAAAGACGCTCAAGTAGCGTCATCCCTCGAAATATTGAATTTTGCAGGTTTCTAAATACGAAAATAATATTGAAGTATTCGCTGAAGGTCCACGAACCTTTAATAAGTAGTGTGTGATAAAAATTATGACGAAATTTGTATTGAAATACATGTATAATAAGTGGACGGAATTTACTCACATGATGGTTCCCATGACAACAGAATCGCACAGGGGCGAGCATAGAATTTTAAGTAGAAACTTTCTGAAAACATCAAGGTATTAACAAATTCGAAGAGAATACAACATCATTCACCCCCTTATTATTGTCAAGAATTATAAGAGTAATACATCCAGGATAGACATCTTGAAGAAAATAGATGCCAGCAGGCACTAAAAATTTATAATATTCAACTGTTTTGTGATATATCCAAGTGGCTAATTGTTTATTAAATAAGAACATTGTAATAATTAATACGATTTTGATTAAGAGAGGGGCCTCTATAAAATTCAGTCACCGTTTTCAAGTTAAGGTAATTAAAATGAATATTAAAAAAGTGCTAATAATTTGGTTCGACAAAAATATAAAAAAGTTAAAGAAATATCATAGTTTATTTGAGTAACTTGGAAAAGATTTAGTCTCATCTCTATGTCACCTATATATATATATATATATATATATATATATATATATATATATATATATATATATATATATATATATATATATATATATATATATATATATATATATATATATATATATATCTATATCTATATATATATATGTAGAGTTGGCTCGTAACACAAACACTGGGTGATTTCAACTTAACACAAACTTTATTCACCTACTTATATACACCTATTTCTTTACACTTTTGACTAAACTATTATTACAATTATATACAAGAAACTTTAACTAAACAATGCATTTGCTAGCGCTATTGATGCCGACAGATAATATTTGCGTCTTTCGTCTTTCAGCTCTCTTGGCCTTCTCCCTTGATGCTACCCTCGAGCTTTCATATTTACCACCTCAAGTAATTCGTGAGCGCTGTTGCCATACGTCATAAACTAATGATAGACTAAATAAAAAAATAAAACTAATTGCTGGCCAATGGTAAATCCCACAACTCGGTCATCCTACATTTCATCCGACCCGGATGAATCAGACTCATATATCCATGGCTTCATATAGTCTGCGCTGGTTGACGTAATTCTAGGACCTTCTCCTTTGCCTATCCTTTCCACATCGTAGCGGTCGTTACGCTTGACTTTTATTATTTTGTAAGGTCCTAAAAATTTTGGGTATAGTTTGGCCTGAGTGCCAAACTGGGTTCTTTTAATAGCGACAATTTGGTTGAGACTATACGTGGTCGCTTTTCTTTGCTTCTTGTTAAATCTATTGGCGTTCTCTCTTTGCACGGTCTGAATTTGGGATTTTGCCCTTTCTCTGCATTCTTCCCTCTCTTTGTCAAACAACTATCGGCCAGCTTCTTCAAGTGCTTGCAGAATATCCAAGTTTTCCCTCTTTCGCATCTGGGTTCCAAAACTTGCCTGCATCGTAGATTGACGCTCCAATACCTGCCTGTTTTCTGGTATTGCCAGTTGACTGGGAGTTTGGTAAATGGGTTCCTCGTCTTTCAATATAAGCTTCATTACATCATCTGTACAGTCTGTCTTTTCTGGTTTGTAATTTTGCACCATCTTTACTGTCGTCTGAGGTTTTTCCTCTTCAGTTTGTTCTGTCACAACATTTTTGCCGGTCTCATCTATGCTCATTCTCATAAGAAAGTTGGCTTTCTTATGCAATATAATTCCATCTTCGCTGATAATTGCTTGTACTTGAGAAAGGATATTACTGCCTACGATTGCCTTATAGCCTACCTTCATCGGCAAAATGTGAAAAGTCAGATCAACCTGCTCGTCGTTTACTGTGACATTCCTTCTAAATAAACCAAGCGTGATGATCTTATTGCCCCCAATTCCGGTAATGTGAGTCAAACTTGGTACAAGAGGAATATCTTTGAGATACTGTCTGTAAACATCTTCTCTTATGCCGCTTATATCGCTCCCAGTGTCAAACAAAGCATCAATGGTAACGTTATCTATTTTCAGTTTGACTTGAGTAAACGGCGATAAAACCATTGTTCTCATTGTTCGAACGTGGTGCACTGGTATTGTTTCGTCTTTTGTAATTCTCTTTGGACACACCCTAGCAATATGTCCAAATTCATTACAACTAAAACACTTGATTCCTTTCTCTCTGGATGGGCACTGCTTAGACATGTGATTTTTCTCTCCACAGTTAAAACACATCAGTCTGGTCTTCTGGCCGGACTTGTCCGTCAAGTTTCCTCTGTCCATTCCAAAAGTATTCTTGACTTCCTTATGTTCTAGACTGTTTCCCTTAGATGTTGTGTCCGACAGCTTTGAAACTATCTTCTCATACATCTTCACCTTCTCTTTAAAATCGCTAAAGGAACGTGCACCCTACAGGATGACTTTATTTGCAGAATCATCCGGAATGCCATCAATGATGTATTGGATTACAACATCAGCGTCTATATTTGCACGAGCTCCAATTTCGCGCATTACTAAGGCATACTCTGACAAAGTTTCTTCTTTCTTTAGCTTACGAAACATGAGCATCCTGTGTATATCGGCACTACTCACTTTTACTTGAAACTCTTCTTTCAATAGCCGCTTCAGTAGGTAATGGGACACTTTGAGCAGACAGTGACGTCACAGGAAGTGACGTCACGGCGCCGGCGCCACGCCCTGGCGCCACGCCCTGGCGCCTAGCCACGCCCTGGCCCCGGCGCCTGCCCCGGGCCCGGCGCCTAGCCACGCCCCGGCGCCTAGCCCCGGCGCCGGCGCCCAGCCACGCCCTGGGCCAGACAGTCACATCCGTGTTATTCCTAAGGTCATTGACCTGTCTTTGGCCAGCCAGTGACGTCACATGACTTGTGCCAGACAATCACATCCAGACAGTCACATTTACATTTAGCCGTGTTATTCCTAAGGCCATTGACCTGTCTAGGAAACTGTGACGTCACACGACTTGGGCCAGACAGTCACATGCAAACATTTCAAAAGTGTCTAACCTATTACTTCAAATTATTATATTTTGAAAAAAACCATTTGGAGCAGGTGAGTTTCGAACCCGGGGCATTCAGATGGGGAGGCAACGATGCTACCCGTTAAGCTAAGCAGACGCTTGTTAATTTATTGTTTTAGGTTGGTATATATATATACGACTACAAACAAACCATACATGTAACATAATTAAAGTTTATTATTAGACAAATGGATGATTTACAAAATAATGTTTAATATTAGAGGCTGCTGAACCAAAACGGAGGAAAATGGCGGAATGAAAGATGGAAGCCTGTGATACCTTAAGCTGACATTATAAAAATGGCGGGCTTTCGTTGATAAAGATGGTGCAAGGATGGATGAAGACTTATTTAAAGATACGTCACTCCAACCTAGCCGACAAATGAGAGTGTAGACATAAGACATAATAATTAATATGTTTAATATTAGACAGACTAGAACGTCACAATTGTTATATGGGTAGGTTCTAAAAATAACACACAGAGGTCGCTGGCAAAACAAAAGAAGGAAGTTCAGAAACAAAAATAGACAACAGGTTCAACCGTGAGATGTACGATGGAACCAATACATGCACGGTGTTAAGGAGGCCAAATCAAATTGGAATATACAATAAAATGGCCACTTCCGGTCTAAACTTTAAATCCTTGTATCTTTTCAACGACAAGTGATAGAAATGAACCGACTTTAAAAATATATCGTTTCATAACAAGGTCTACAAGAAACCGAGATAAAAAACTTTAAACCCTTATCGCGGAAGATCCGTGAGATGTACGCTGGAACCAACACATGCACGGTGTTAAGGAGGCCAAATCAAATTGGAATATACAATAAAATGACCACTTCCGGTCTAAACTTTAAATCCTTGTATCTTTTCAACGACAAGTGATAGAAATGAACTAACTTCAAAAATGTATGTTTCATAACAAGGTCTACAAGAAAATGAGATAAAAAACTTTAAACCCTTATCGCGGAAGATCCGTGAGATGTACGAGAGAACCAACACATGCACGGTGTTAAGGAGGCCAAATCAAATTGGAATATACAATAAAATGGCCACTTCCGGTCTAAACTTTAAATCCTTGTATCTTTTCAACGACAAGTGATAGAAATGAACTGACTTCAAAAATATATCGTTTCGTAACAAGGTCTACAAGAAAATGAGATAAAAAACTTTAAACCCTTATCTCGGAAGATCCGTGAGATGTACGCTGGAACCAACACATGCACGGTGTTAAGGAGGCCAAATCAAATTGGAATATACAATAAAAATGTTACTTCCGGTAGACACTTTCGGTATAGCCGTAGAGCTACATACATGTGTGACACCTCAAAATCATCGTCTAACAGAAGAAATATAATATTTAAGTAAGTCAGAACAAGCTGTGTTAACACCTAAAACCAACACACTCTCTCTTAGACTTAATGAAGTTACTTTCAGAGAAAATTTCAACCATACCAGAAAGAACAGTATTAAATAGCGTATTGTTCATCAAGTGATGCGTGCTACAGACAAATTTTAGTACACCCTCTTAGACTTATTGAAGTTGACGGTACAGGCAGCTGTCAAGCGTAGGCAACGTCCACAAACTATAATGAGTTTAATCTAAAGTGAATAGATATTTTTATTATTTGAATCCATTGGAGGCTAGGGTCTTATAAAACGTATATAAAATTAGTAGATATCATGGGTTATTACAAATGGAAAGTTTATTCTGAATGATCATCAGGTAATAGCTTATATTTGTTAAACGTAAAAATTAAAAACTCTAATATAAAAAACTAAACACAACCTAACCAAACCCAGTTGAAAAGCTTAGATATTAACCTGAGATACCAGTGATATACACTTAACCTGAAGCTAAACAAATACGACATAACATTTAGACAAGTCTGTTAATAATATATATCCGAGTAAAAGAAGGAAAAATATGTCAACATTGCTCAAGCTAAGATAAACGGTTTTAACCCCAAACTGACAACGCTGTCTCGCATAGAACGGATGTCGGATTGATAATCAGAATTTACTGGCCTAGTTCAGGATACAAAGTTAGTTTTACAATTATTCTGGGCGCTGTCAACAAAATTTTAACGGGGTTATTTCAAAGTAGTAAGCAGTTAATTCATAATTTTTCTCCATATTCGTATGTAGACTCCTTTGATAAATTAAATGAGACTAAGCTTCCATCACAGTCTGGATTTTATGATAATCTAAGAGGTGAACACATCATGCAGTCTAATTATGAGCGTGCGTGTAAGGTGTGTGCAAACGTCTGTTTTTTTAGTGCAATACGTCAAGAAAAATGTATAGCTATAAACAAACCAGAGAGGACCGTTTTAAGACAAAACTTGAATATCTAGTAAGTAATATACTCTTAAAATATATCTTGTAGCAAATTTTCTTATACAAACTCCTTAACTAATTTTAAAAATAGACAACAATAACATCTTTAATATTGACAAGACGTTCGACAGTGAGAAAAATCTGGGTAATCCCATAAATATTTATTTAACATTCGGTGTCTATATAACGATTTCAACAATTTATGATATTACACGCTGATATGGACGAATTAAAAAAAAATTAGCCTTTATGATTGCTGGTTAAATATATATTTATTACAGCTGTGTTACCTAGAATTTTTAAATAGCAGTAAGCGTATAGAAACACCAGTATTGGCCTTATTTAAATCGTCTTAGCATCTAGAATTTTTAAAATATTGTGGGGGGATGCAGGCGCCCAATAAATTTTTTTTCTTTAATGACTCAATCTCCACGTGTTTGATCTTACTTAAAACGTCTTGATGCCTACAATTTAAATATATTGTGAGGCGCATGCTCTTACTCAGTTTTTATTTTTGTTGGTTAAAGTCCTACATGTTTGGTGTCATATCACTGGTCTAGGTAAGCAGAATCCAAATTTAACAAATGTACATGCGTACAATAAAATATCTATATTCTTAAGTCTTATTGAAATCGGTTTAATTTAAAGAATCTGTTGAAAGTAGAGCTGGCAACAATACCTCTAGTGGTAACAGCGATATCGCTTCCAACTACGGCTATACTTAGCACTTCCCGAAATTAACCTTGTTAGCCAACATATTTTGCTCACAGCTGTTGAAATAACCTTGTGAGTTGGTCTCAATGCTCCGTTAGCGGTTTTATTTTCCGTTGAATGACCTTAAAGTCATACGAAAAAAGATACAAACATCGCAAACAAAGCTTTGATTACACATGCTATATTTTATTTTGTATAAAATGATGTGAAAAATATTTCATAGGAAAAGGGTGATATTAGAAACTTAAGGGTACAATGAAAACATCGTTAATGCCAAAATAATATTTATTAATAGGTTATACTTATTGTGCTCTATATATAATCATAATCTTCAACATCTGATTGTTGATCGTTCTCTGTATAGTTGACAATCTTCTGTAATAGGAGTCTCAGTTGTTCGTACAGACTACGGCTCGGGCATTGGATACCAAATATCGATAAATCCTTTTGGCCTATGCTAACTACCTGATTGGAAAACTCATCAAATTCGTAATATTTATTTTTCCGAAACACATACAATCTACCATTTGTATACCTAAATACTCCATCTATTTTAGCAGGGAATTCGGGAGAAAAGGAGTGTATATAGCCTTCTTCTTGCCTATAAAACAGAGCTCTAGACTCACTAACGATTTCGTACATGTTATCCGAGTGAAATATTATGGTTTTTCCTGTATACGTATTTACGATCGCATTTATCTTGTCAAACTGTAAAGCACCTAAATAGTTGACATTACGGAACTTGGCAATGTGTTTTGTTTGTATGCTGGGAAAATCAACAAGGGCGAAGGTTCCATCGTTGGTAAACATAACCACTTCTCCACTAGGTCGTTGGTAAACATGTCTAATTTCTTTAAAAGAACCCTTCAAATATGGAAACCAATCTGTAAGAAGTTTTGGCTCTGTATAGGGACCTTTCATATTATCTAATGGTACAACCCAGACCCATTTCTTATAAAACAGATACATGTTATGGTTAATAATAACTAAAGGCCTGATCTTGTCTATATAATCGCACAAGTCCATATTTGATTTGGTTATTGTTTTAGGTACTGTTGTGGTCGTCTTTGGTGTCGACCTTGTGGTAGTCTTTGCCACCCTCGTTGTAGACTCTGTTGTCTTCGCTGGTGTGGGCGTCTTTGGTGTCGACCTTGTGGTAGTCTTTGCCACCCTCGTTGTAGTCTCTGTTGTCTTCGCTGTAGTTGTAGTAGAACGTTGTCCATATAATTCTTGAATCCGTTGAATATCGTCATTAGACATGCTGTTTCCATAATAAGCGAACATAAGAGAGTTTGTGTCGTAAGCATGGGTGAGTCCTAAACCGTGTCCTAGTTCATGTAAAAGCACTAAATAGTACGACGTGTCATTGCCTTCCGATGTATATGTTTGATAGTTCCATGATTTATTACTACTTAGATGGATTTCAATTGGAGTGTTGGCAGCGTTCGGAAAATAAGTATGTCCTAAAACGGAATCACCAAATGGATATCCACATGGTTGATCTTTTAACAAGTAACGATGGTTGTTGTCGCAAAAACTTATCCCTATATCAGCTTCAGAATAAATGTTTGTTCTTACAAAATTCAAATCAATATACTGCTCCCATTGTTTAAATGCTTTTTGTGTTATCAGACGTATCAAAGGATCTGAATGATGTATGTACCACTTTAATGTTTTCTTTTTCCATATAGGTTGTGAAGTTATGAAAATGTTGCCTATATCTTTTTCACCACATCGATTACGTTTCATCAGGTTAATGTCTGAAATAGTCAGGTTCTCACTTTCGGTTAAATTGTAAAGCACGCGAAACATGTTCAAAGCATCCTTGAAAGGCTGTGTATTTTGCAACATTGATGATTGACTATTGTTAAAGGCACCATTTCTTAAGTACCCATATCTGACGAGATACTTGAGAGCCAATTCTCTGTCTTTTTCACTTATATGTTCCCCAAAGGAGACACTTAGCACACATATAATTAACAGTAACTTGAACATAACTGATTGGCTATTGTCTCTATCAAGAACTTCTATAGGATTCTCCACAACTACTGTCGCAAAACTGATCACTTCCCCTGTATTTATACCAGCCACGTCTGTATCTAGATGACTACTGTCGCAAAACCGTCCACCCCTCTTTTATACGGTAAGTAAATTTTTCCTGTTGTCTAGATTAAGTTTGCTAAAGGGCAATGCGATATCTATTTCGAAAAACATCCTCAGTGGTTAGATTATCAAAAGTGCACAATTGCTTGCGGTTTAAATTTTCGAAAACAGCCTGTCAAAGTTTATTCTCAGTGGTCAGACTATCATTTATTTTTGTCGTTTCCAAGATCTTATTTTTCAGTGGTTATCTTGCTCGTATCCTCAGGGTTATCATTTTGAAAAGGCACAATATTTTGCTTGCGGTCTACATTCGAAGCTCCATTTTGAAACCTCAGAAATATCATATCTAAAGTCATAACTTCTTAAGTTGTTTTTAATTTGGCCAGGATATTTAATTAAAACAATTGAATTATAGTGGGGCAGTCGACAGGCCCCAAAGCGTTAGTAAACAGTTTACATTGGAATTGGATCTGGATTCTACAGCTCTTATCTTTTGAACGTTATAGACGTTATAAGTGTGTTTTATAAGTATCTTTTGTTTTGTATTATTTAAGGAAAAATTTTCCTTAATTGTTATGCTTATTGTGTGTGCTATTGTCGTTCTTATTGGTAATTTTTTTGACGTACATGAACATCCCTGTGTCATTCAGGTGACATTGGCCTGTTTCATTGTTAATATATACATTATACATTATACAATGAGAATATAGTTTTTAGGGAAATAAATGAAAAAAACAATAGGAAAAAACTGGTAAATTCCGAGCTTATATGCACAAACAAGATTTTTTCTTACATAAAATGCTTAACTTACATGAAGGTAACGCTACTGCGC
Source organism: Tillus elongatus (assembly GCA_964006375.1). NCBI lineage: Eukaryota > Metazoa > Arthropoda > Insecta > Coleoptera > Cleridae > Tillus > Tillus elongatus. Next base: position 67,675,797 of record OZ023265.1, read on the forward strand.
ACCATCCTGTATTTTTTATTTTTAGTGACTTTATTTTTATTTTGACTTTGGAGCACATACAAACCAAACAATTCTAGATTCATTTTAACTGTATCGTGTTTGACTAAAGCAGCTTCCATCAAATGAAACAATTTATGCTTTACACTTTCCATGGCAAGACGTATATCACTACCATCCATACTAATACGATAGGTAGCCATTCTGTTTTTAAAAGCTTGAGTTAACATATAAACTTGTTCAACTTCCCACGGTTCACACACTTTAGATTTGTGAATTTCACTACGTAAAGCACTCTTTTTTCACTTGTAACGAGCACGATTCACTGTATCTCATCTTAACTACTAAACAGTTTACAACGAGAATACAGTTTAGGGGGGAAAGAATGAAATCAATAGGAAAAACTGGTAAATTCCGAGCTTATATACGCAAACACGGATTTTTTTTTCTTACATAAAATGGTTAAGTTACATGTAGAGTGGAGCCACTGCTGAACGTAGTGAAATTATCTAAAAACTTAATATAACAGGGTTTTTGATATGTGTACATTTAAAGAATTTTTTCATATTTGGATTTTAAATGTACACCTGTAGATAAATATGAAAAACAATTCGATAGAAATTAGGAAAACATATACTTTTTCATACCTGGTACAATCTTAGAAAATCAGTGTTTTAAAGTTAAATGACTTGATAATTAACACGCACTTAGAAGCTTTATAAGATATCATTTGTATAGTTTGAGACTTTGTGTTGAGATTTATTATATTTGGACATGCTAAAAGTATATAAGTTTAAATTGGGAGTTTATAAGGTGCCAGATCTATTTTTAATTGCTAAACAAAATAATTTTTGTCCATGTTTATCAACACGTAAAGTTACGACATCTATTGCAACATAATTTAACTGTAGCGTTTTTGGTGAACTTTCTTAGAAAAACTCACTAATAGGAGATCCTGACTTTTGGTTTAAAAAAAAAAAATCTCAAATGAGCGCGAGGTTGGTTTTATATATGAACCATAATGAATCGATTGTGTGTTAGCCAGAAAATTAATTTAGGAAAATCTATGATAAACAAATTTGGTAAGTTTATGATATTAAGAGGAGACTATAGAGCAAAAATGTATATTTACTCCTTAAAATAAAAATGTTTTTATGTCATATTATTTCTATAAAAATTCGCTACCAGTATTACCTTTATCTGCTTTAGTTTTGTTTACTATTTACGTCCGGACGATCTAACAATAGCTTATCTCGACTTTAACAGCTGCCGCGGTTTATATAAGTAATTGTGTGTGTGTGTGTGTGACGTCAGATTCCACTGGCTGCGGTATGGCATATAAGTAGTTAAAAGCAAACAATTAAATCTCCACATATTAAGTTATTCATAATGATTAAGTATAATAAAAATTAAAGACATGTGTTCCCTTTAAATATCTGTACGTCAACGAACCACTACTATTCAAAGAAATAAACCTATTATTTAAGATATCCTATGAGCAACACTTTAATTTCAATTGTCTGATAATGCATATATTGGCGAATTTTCATAAAGTTTTTCATTATATTAAGGTATATAATGTAAAAGCCATACTTTAACCTAATTTAATTTTTTTTTATTTACTATTACCTATGAAGACTAATTTCGCGCCGTCAATATCACTATATTTTAAAAAACCGACAGACACAAACTTCAATGTGAAAGTGGTGTCTTGTTAAAAATGTAATAATATAAAAGTAATAGTTTAGCAAAAGACCTCATAAGGTTTATGACATACTTAATAATAATAACGTCATTTTATTTGCATATAAGCAGAACTTTTAGCCTAGTTTAAAAATTACTTACCTTATTCATGGCAAGCTCTTTTTTTTTTTTTTTTACAGCTTCTAGCTGTATTCCTTCTTATCTTTTTATTTTGATTACAGTAAAAAAAATCCAAAACTACTTATGAAAAAAATAATTCATTTGTAATACAGTATGGTTTAACTTTGTTCATCAAGTTAGAACTCTAATATTAAATAGTAAAAGTGATTGCAAACGTTTCTTTAATGATATAAATTACACCAAGCATTTAAGGATTCTTCAACGAAGCTTTTATACTTTTTTCACCATTAACACTACACTTTTTTAGTTTATAATTTCCAACTGGTTAAATAAAACACTATTATTCCATATATAGCAATTTATTACCAACATTGTAATACATATATTTTGAGAACATACTATATTTTTTTTTAATAAAATTTATCAGTAATATTTTTTTTTTTTTTACAATACATATATTTTGACTAGGATTACACCAGTTCTTATACATACTATAATTCATCTTAACAACTAGTTACTACACAAGGTAGTTTATATTAATGTTGACAAGTGATAATAAGCTATCAACAAGTGACCTGTCTACATAGATAACTAAAACAGGTGTTATACCATGAGAGTAGGTATGAGAATAAAAACAATTACCCATAAAAAAAAAGTGACAAGTAATTGTAAAAAAAAAACATCTGACCGATGTTACTAACACAGGTTCATCAGGTTGTTACAAAAGGTACCAAAATAATATAGAGTTTACTCATTTTGGGCTGTGGTAAATAGCTATTTTCATTTTAGCACAGAACTTCTTCAGTTATTACAAGTGGGGTACCAAATAACATAGAGTTTAATACTTTTGATTGTGATAAATGTTTATTTTCACTTTATTCACAACACTGAACATCCTAAGCTTAATTTAGCTATGAAAAATGGTTATTTTCAATCACATAACTTCTTCAGGCTGTTATATGATAACTCTACCCCAATATTTAACCTACTCATTTTGGCTGTGATTTTTTTTTCAAACACAGAGCTTCTGATTATTAGGCAAACTCTGTTTTATATATAATTTTTGAGACCAGCAATTAGGTGCCACTTCTTATGAGTTTGTTAGTACAATTACAAACTAAAAACTGTTTAAATTTATATTTATATTAGACATTAAAATTAGTTTTTAAATGCTGAAGGCTTTTTACAAAATCTTATTATGTATCAACTTTAAATAATGACATTATATTGAACAACTCATATAAACATTTAGAGGCTTAAAGATAGTAAGGTACATGGTTTCACTATGATGATTGATATGTGATGAAGGCTTACCGGTTTTTCACCTGAGTCATTGTCATTCTAAATGTATCAGAACGAAAACCGGATCCTTTGCTCTGGTATATCTTGCTCAGTAGGTGCCAGACGTCTTCGAAAACAACATTCTTTGCTTTACGAAATGGGAGATGGGCAGCCCCCTTGTCGAAACCTTCCGAGTTAAAGGTAAAACCTACCTTGTCTTCGGGGTCGACATTCTCAACTATATGGCTCACAACATCTTTAATACGATCTTTGACCCAGTTCTCTGGATCGTTGACATCGTCAGGTATATCTTGTAGTCTAAAGCAAACACTACGTCTATCAAATTTAAACTTCTTATTGGAATTCACTGTGTCTTCAAGTATTTGGAATGCCATTGTTTCCAAGAGTTCACTTTCACAACCGAAGTTTTTCGTGTTCACTTCACGATTAAGAGACTAAAGTTTAACGGTATTTTCACTGTCTGAAGACTGAAAACCAAAACGGGTGCTTTTTTAGTCTTAATGTTCACCTTTCACTGTTACAAGAATTGAAGTTTAACCTCGTCCTATATTCAGTGGGAGTTTCTCGTGCTAATATAGTGTGTTCACCTAGGCTGTTCACCTACCTCATAGCCTTCTGCCTTATTACATATTTGACAAACAGGGTTTTTTAGCGTCTGATTGACATTCTGAACAGGAGTAGGGACCTCCGAAGAAACAACTAGGCATGTTGACTGTTTGACGGTTGGTGGTTGGCTTTGAGACCCTTTTTTTTCTGCATTGAAAAGAAACGGAAACATGTGTGGATGTTACGATAAATCTTTATATCGTCAAAGCTATTGAAAGGTTGATGAAGAGGAAGCATCGGCGTTATCGTAGAGTTTACGTTTTTCTTGAAAACCATAGGGTTGCGAGCAGTATGATTCATCAAACTTACGCTTCTCAGACTTTGACCTATATATTTTAGTTTCCTCCCTTGTTACTACTTGGTGGTCTTTTGTCCTTCGTATATTCATACTGATTATCGGAATAGATTCTATCGATTCAATAGCCATAATCATGTCACTCATGCTAAATACATTCACAAGCTTCAGGGTATTATAGTTTAACCGTATACCTTTTACTTTACAAACCATAAAGTATGTGTGGTACCTGGGGCTGAATACAATATAGCTGTAGTTTTTTGGCCCTCCGGAAGCAAATACAACTATATAACTTCCAGGCCCATATTCTTCGAGTTCGTCTGTCATTTCACCCAAAGAATTTCCTGTTGGTACATCCCACTCAGCAGATCTAGAAACATATATTATGGAATCTGTATCGTAGTATAAAACCCTGTCTCCAAGCTTCTCTAGATAACTATAGAGTTTTAAGCGAGCATGTGTTGTAACGTAGGCTGCTATACAAACATTAACAGTGTTTAGAATGTCGGCGGCTTCATCCTTATAAATGTAGCTAGCGATGAGGGTATCCTCGGTGACCCCATGTATATTTGTGACTTCAATCGCTGGATTTGAGAGCAATTCTTCAAGTTGATGTGGTTGTCTAATGATGTCAACTTTTGATTGATTCTCTCTCTGTCCAAACTTGCCCCTGAAATCATACAATCATGAGTACCCACGTTACAAATTTAATTCTTAATGTATGTGTGGTTACAGGTTAAAATCTCTTAATGTGTCTGTGGTTACAAGTTCAAATCTTAATGTGTGTAATTAAATTTAATTAATAAGTAATAAATATATACCACTTGTCAAAGGTAGCTAATAGGTGTATTAAATTTGATCAATATAATTAATATAAATCATTTGTATGTATAATGAAAAATTAGGTCGATCTGATTAAATCAATTTAAATTTAATTAATAAGTAATAAATATATACCACTTGTCAAAGGTAGCTAATATGTGTATTAAATTTGATCAATATAATTAATATAAATCACTTGTATGTATAATGAAAAATTAGGTCGATCTGATTAAATCAATTTAAATTTAATTAATAAGTAATAAATATATACCACTTGTCAAAGGTAGCTAATATGTGTATTAAATTTGACCAATATAATTAATATAAATCATTTGTATGTATAATGAAAAATTAGGTCGATCTGATTAAATCAATTTAAATTTAATTAATAAGTAATAAATATATACCACTTGTCAAAGGTAGCTAATATGTGTATTAAATTTGATCAATATAATTAATATAAATCATTTGTATGTATAATGAAAAATTAGGTCGATTTTTACACCACATGTAAACAAAACGTGTTTTTATTTCTAGCGTTTAATATTACATAAAGTGATATCGCCGGGCTTCCGGTTGATATGGAAGGTGAACGGCCAGATCAGCTGGTGGTTTTTAGTTTACAGATGGAACTCCGTGAAATATACGTGTTCTTGCACAGTAGCAAACAATTAATAATATGCAATTTTTTTCGCATCTTACCTACTATATTTACAGATGCTGGTGATTTTTTGTGTGTGTGTGTGTTTATGTTTGTGTATGTATATGTGCTACTGCTGTAAGTTGAAATCTTACATGTTAAAATTTAAAAGTGTGTGGCTACAAGTTAAAATCTTAATGTATGTGTGTGTTGAAAAGAAACATGGTACATACCAAAAACTGTTGAGCATCAGTTTAGCTAAAGCTCTTAACCCAGGATTCTTCACGATTTCTCCAAACTCCATCCTAATCCCCTCCTTGTCGAAAAATTCGTCAATATATGCCTCCTTTTCTTCTGATGTTATGCAGTTTGAAGGCCAACCACTTGCTTGTTGCTTCATTTTAATGAACTTGTTCATCATTTTAGTGAACAAACCACCAGTCTTCTCGGTCACATCGTACTGCTCTATTTGATACTGCCAAACCTCATACACTTCAAGCATAACATACCCTTTTTCTAAAGCCTTCTTTACCTCGTCCATCACCCATGTACCAACCAACGCTCTTTGTTCAGTGGTATGTTCGCAGGCACCTTGGTTCATACACACACCACATGTACGACACAGTACAAACATTAATTTACCATTCATCTTAGTTGGTAGTACAGGGTGATATAAATTTTCAGGAGGCAAAATCTTGCATTTGATGACGCCATTCATATTGGAGAGGTCTAGATGTTTGCATTCATCACCTATATGAACTTTTGGATGACCTACTGGGTACCCCTTGTATTTGCATACATAGGGGTACAATGAACACACATCAACGTATTTAATTTTTTCTCCGGGTTTTGCTTGATAGTAAGTCTTGCAGTTGCCCGTACGGCCTCCGTAGAAAGCATCACGTGGTTCAAGAGCTGTGGCGGCTAACAGGGGACTTGTCTCTAACGTCATTTTCAAAGGTGCGTTCTTTTCAAGCATTTCTCGAAACGTACACTCCCACATCTCAACAACTTCATAACCCCTCTGTCTCAAACGATTTGTTTTTGCCTGAGTACGCTCATAGCGGTTGTTTAGAGTGTCGGAAGGGTCGTCGTGAAGAGGATCGTCTCTTTTGTTACTTAGGCATGTGTGCCCATGGTAGTAACACCCATGGAACTCAAATATTTGCTGTGTCTCTGCACAGAAACCATCAACTTTAACACCTGCTACCAAAGCCTCTGGCTTCTTTACAGCATGCTCGATATTTATACCACGCTGTGCTTCCTCGTATATCAGCCAGAGAGTGGCTATCTTTGACTGCTTATCACAGTCTCGATAGCCTCCTTGGGGTATAATGCCTATGGTCTCAGGTTGTAAGAAGTTGCGCCTGAAGACCAGATTGCAGGCAGAGGCTATGGTGCATGCTTCTGTGAATGGACACACCTTACATTCATCCAGAAACATCTTTCGAAATTTTAAACAGGCTTTCCGTAAGATCTCGACGTCACTGACACAATAGTCGATCAAATCTCTTTGCATGTTAAAGTTGTCATTTTGATGTTCTTTGTGCCATTCAATAAGTTTTAGACGGTTATCTTCACTCATGTGGTCTGGGTCGTAGTATTTTATTTCTGGCAGAGGCCCGTTGTAATTAGCGTTCGCCAGGGTGTTGAAAAGGTGAGGGAAGTAACCTTTCTTTAGCTCTGGCCCCAAATCGAACGCTTTAGGCAGTACAGCTAACGGCATCGGAAAATAAGTGAGTGAGTCTAAAAATATTACGTTACCTATTTTCATTTTAATAATGCTGGTACCTCGCATAATCAAATCAACCTTGAGATTTGTCTTTTCCAGCACATGTTTTAGAATAAATTGGTGATCATAAGCCTTTCCATTGTGCGCCATTACCACTAACCTTTTGAAAGCCGGTGCAACACCCAGAACGTATTCTGCAAACCTCTCCAAAGGTTTTATTTTTAAAACTTGACGTCTCGCACAACATCTATAACATATGAGCACGTCATCATCTTGCTCCATGCAGAGGTCGCAGCGTTGTTGAAACACACATAGGTTGGGTAAATGTATCCTTTCACCATTGGGCCCCACTTCATCCTGCCGCGTCTCTAGATCGTAAAATACAAACAACGTACCCTCTGTTATTGGCTCTCGCTCGTCAGGTTTCATGTAACAATAATGGCCAGCAGGTTGATGTTTGGAACACACTCTACAATAGACTTCGTTACACACATGGTCGCGGCCGGCTTTAATTGTCTTGAGACATGATTCACACCTTTTCACTGTGTCACACATACTCTTACCATTTTTATCAATTCTTTTATGATTGGTGAAGCAGTTGTGACCTCTAAATTTTCTATTGCAATCGACACAAGTTATTTCCTCACGCGTCTTTTCACAAGGTGGGCTCTGCTGACAGCAGGGGCATGTGGCGGCACATCGATGATCCTTTTTATTGTTATATGGCACATGGCACCACTCGCAATAATAACCGCAGCAAAAGGCTGCTTTTAAATTTGTAATAACGTTAAAGTGATTGTTGTGATGAAGTAAGTTTATTTTTAGGGGAGCATCGGGCCCCTCAAACATCACAGTCCGACCTTTAGAACCATATTCGTAAACCGTGATCCTGTATTGAGTCAGATATTGTTGAAATTTCTGAAGTTCAATAATACCTGCGCCTTCAGTCGGTATTTCTATACCTGTTTCTCTCATTAACTTCTCGACCTCTTGATCCTGCGTTTTCTGACGATTTCTTCTAATTTGCATTATATAAGGACTGTTTATGGCATAAGCTATGGCTACAACTAGAGCTCTTACGAGACAGAGATTATCGGAATTATTAATGGTTACAATCCCTTTTCTCTGCGAACACTCCTCTTCAAACTTAGTATATTTATTTGTTCTGCCAGCCCCTGTGAGCGGTTTCACCATCGTCATCGTCATTCTGAATGTGTTTGAATGAAAACCCTCCGAATTGCTTTGATATATTTGTCCTAGCAGGTCCCAAATATTTTCAAATGTCACACTTGATGCTTTTCTGAATGCCAAGTGCGCAGCTCCCTTATCGAACCCCTCCGAGCTAAAAGTAAATCCCACTCGGTCATTAGGTTCAATATCCTTGACTATGCGGGCTACAATGTCTTGAATGCCGTTTTTCACCCACTTCTCTGGGTCATTAACATGATCGGGGATGTCATTAAGTTTAAAGGTAACACTACGCCTTGTCAACTTATATTTTTGGTTGGTTTTGCACGTATCGGCAACGATTTGGTAAGCCATTTTAGAAAAACTGCGCGAAACACTTAAAAGGTTTATAAATTAGTGAATGTTTTCAAAACTATGATTGTTTTTTACACTATCTTACAAAAAGTACAGTTAAAATCACTAAACGATACCTGATGATGCTAAAGGTGCTCTAACTAGGTACTACAATCAAAGCGTGGCACAACACGGACGATGGCAATTTTAACTGGCACAAAACTAGGCAGTATTAACAATAACGGTCGAAGGTGGACTGAATTTTTCTAGGATCGAGCTTATATAAGTACATTGTTACGAGTACCGACGCTGGAATAAAATAGCTTTGTTTTAATTTGAGGACCCCACTATTAGCTTAATATGTAACTTGTTTTGCATGTATTTATATGGCTTGGTGTGTCATATCTCTGTATTTGCTTAAATATGCATGTGGTCTTATGGTAAACAAGCACAGATTTTTATGGTTTTCTACTGGCGTTGTCCGCACTACACCGGAAACCGTAATAAGCTTACAACTTGAGAACGGCAGGAAACGATATCACTCTCCGATACTGGGGAAATTATGTTGGTAAATCAGCAATCATTTACAGGAAATGATATGTTTACAAAAACATTCTGCTATAAAATCGTTAACGGATATTTTTAAGAATAGGAAAACATTTCTAAAGGTTATATTTTAAATATACTTACGTTTATAGGTGTTAAAGCCTTGTTGCCAACTTTTGTTATACCATACACAAAAATATATACAACATGTAAATTTTAAGTTCAGTCTTTGTTTAAACCTAATCCAGGTTTGTTTAATGATCATTCAGAATAAACTTTCCATTTGTAATAACCCATGATATCTACTAAATTTATATACGTTTTATAAGACCCTAGCCTCCAATGGATTCAAATAATAAAAATATCTATTCACTTTAGATTAAACTCATTATAGTTTGTGGACGTTGCCTACGCTTGACAGCTGCCTGTACCGTCAACTTCAATAAGTCTAAGAGGGTGTACTAAAATTTGTCTGTAGCACGCATCACTTGATGAACAATACGCTATTTAATACTGTTCTTTCTGGTATGGTTGAAATTTTCTCTGAAAGTAACTTCATTAAGTCTAAGAGAGAGTGTGTTGGTTTTAGGTGTTAACACAGCTTGTTCTGACTTACTTAAATATTATATTTCTTCTGTTAGACGATGATTTTGAGGTGTCACACATGTATGTAGCTCTACGGCTATACCGAAAGTGTCTACCGGAAGTAACATTTTTATTGTATATTCCAATTTGATTTGGCCTCCTTAACACCGTGCATGTGTTGGTTCCAGCGTACATCTCACGGATCTTCCGAGATAAGGGTTTAAAGTTTTTTATCTCATTTTCTTGTAGACCTTGTTACGAAACGATATATTTTTGAAGTCAGTTCATTTCTATCACTTGTCGTTGAAAAGATACAAGGATTTAAAGTTTAGACCGGAAGTGGCCATTTTATTGTATATTCCAATTTGATTTGGCCTCCTTAACACCGTGCATGTGTTGGTTCTCTCGTACATCTCACGGATCTTCCGCGATAAGGGTTTAAAGTTTTTTATCTCATTTTCTTGTAGACCTTGTTATGAAACATACATTTTTGAAGTTAGTTCATTTCTATCACTTTCCGCTGAAAAGATACAAGGATTTAAAGTTTAGACCGGAAGTGGTCATTTTATTGTATATTCCAATTTGATTTGGCCTCCTTAACACCGTGCATGTGTTGGTTCCAGCGTACATCTCACGGATCTTCCGCGATAAGGGTTTAAAGTTTTTTATCTCGGTTTCTTGTAGACCTTGTTACGAAACGATATATTTTTAAAGTCGGTTCATTTCTATCACTTGTCGTTGAAAAGATACAAGGATTTAAAGTTTAGACCGGAAGTGGCCATTTTATTGTATATTCCAATTTGATTTGGCCTCCTTAACACCGTGCATGTATTGGTTCCATCGTACATCTCACGGTTGAACCTGTTGTCTATTTTTGTTTCTGAACTTCCTTCTTTTGTTTTGCCAGCGACCTCTGTGTGTTATTTTTAGAACCTACCCATATAACAATTGTGACGTTCTAGTCTGTCTAATATTAAACATATTAATTATTATGTCTTATGTCTACACTCTCATTTGTCGGCTAGGTTGGAGTGACGTATCTTTAAATAAGTCTTCATCCATCCTTGCACCATCTTTATCAACGAAAGCCCGCCATTTTTATAATGTCAGCTTAAGGTATCACAGGCTTCCATCTTTCATTCCGCCATTTTCCTCCGTTTTGGTTCAGCAGCCTCTAATATTAAACATTATTTTGTAAATCATCCATTTGTCTAATAATAAACTTTAATTATGTTACATGTATGGTTTGTTTGTAGTCGTATATATATATACCAACCTAAAACAATAAATTAACAAGCGTCTGCTTAGCTTAACGGGTAGCATCGTTGCCTCCCCATCTGAATGCCCCGGGTTCGAAACTCACCTGCTCCAAATGGTTTTTTTCAAAATATAATAATTTGAAGTAATAGGTTAGACACTTTTGAAATGTTTGCATGTGACTGTCTGGCCCAAGTCGTGTGACGTCACAGTTTCCTAGACAGGTCAATGGCCTTAGGAATAACACGGCTAAATGTAACTGTGACTGTCTGGATGTGATTGTCTGGCACAAGTCATGTGACGTCACTGGCTGGCCAAAGACAGGTCAATGACCTTAGGAATAACACGGATGTGACTGTCTGGCCCAGGGCGTGGCTGGGCGCCGGCGCCGGGGCTAGGCGCCGGGGCGTGGCTAGGCGCCGGGCCCGGGGCAGGCGCCGGGGCCAGGGCGTGGCTAGGCGCCAGGGCGTGGCGCCGGCGCCAGGGCGTGGCGCCGGCGCCAGGGCGTGGCGCCGGCGCCGTGACGTCACTTCCTGTGACGTCACTGTCTGCTCAAAGTGTCCCATTACCTACTACATATATATATATATATATATATATATATATATATATATATATATATAATGTAATCATAAATTGCCTGGATAAGTTCGTTGGCAAGGAACATCTGACCAGTTTATGGGGAAAAGTTTTGAGTTTTCTCTTCGAAATTTTACATTTAAAAATAACAAAGTTATTAGCAAATTTGGTCGCAACTTGCTCTTATAAAACGTATACTATATACCGAAATTCAGATACCTAAGCTAAAAGGAAAAAAAATGTAGACATTTAAAGAAAAAACACACTGGAGATCAGAGGAGGACACAAGAAAAGAACACACTGGAGATCAGAGGAGGACACAAGACTAAATGTGGTAAACAAAATGTATTACATATTAAAGACAAAGACTGAGTTTCTTTGGCCCAAAAAATTACTTTAGTTTTATGTTTTTTCTTTCAAAAACGTTGAATTGACGATTTGAAACGTCTAAATTGGTGATTTTGAACTATTATTCTGAAACGAATGCGGGCTAAGAGAACAAGTTTTGCAGGATCTGTGTTTTACAAGGTCCTAAATTTCTGCTTCAACATCTATTGTTCTTCATTTGACTCGAGTGTTTAAAATACTTATAGTTTTTCTGCGATGTTTTGACAGAAGTTTAAATTGTGGAGTTTGTAATTTTAAAAGGGAAATCTTTTTTTATTTAACAATAAATTTAAAGAAACGTATTCATTTCGGTAAATAAGTCGATAAACTGGGAAACAATATACAATCAGTAGAAAAAGTTAGAATGCAGCAAGTGCATTATGGTAGCGCATATTCGTTAACATTTATTTTAAATTTTAATAAGCCTTTTCAATTTATTAGCAAATTACAATTTTCTTGCTAATTTTCTTAGACTTATTTTTTTTTAATCTGTGGATTTTTGTTTACAAATTTCTATGCAATTTTAATCGCAGATCAGATTATATAGTTTCTAAGCGAATTTTAATATAATCGTTTAAGCAAACAGTCGTAATATATATATATATATATATATATATATATATATATATATATATATATATATATATATATATATATATATATATATATATATATATTAATTTGATTAACGATTCAGTAATTTTTTATAAAAAAAAATCTTTTTTATTCTAGGTATCTGCTCCGATTTTTTCACAAGTGCTGGTTTTCATCCCTGCAACCGGTTTCGCCTTTTACGGCATCGTTAGGCAGGAGAACCGTTTTTTTAAATTAGGATTTTAATACACTTTTTTTGCCAAATTTCCGTAGAAACTGTTTTTCAGCGAATATAATGGATTGTTTTTTTTATGGCAACCTTTCGCTCTATACAGTATTTAAACGAAAAGTTCATCATTCTCAATTTGTAGCTAAACATTTCTTATTTAATTTTCTGGTTAGATGTTCAACTCACTTCCATCCGATGTTAATTTTTTCATCGGCACATTATTTTCTTGATTAAATTTTAAACGAACTTTTGATAATAAAACTCCGCGAAATAAAATAAAGACTAAAGAATTATGCCTCCAATAAAAGACTAATCTCGTTCAAACAAATCCGTCCCGTTTCAAGAAGAACGTGAGCTTATTATTTCCATAAAACTCTTTCAGTTTCCTACAAGAGCCGCGGCCGGCTTATTGTGCAAGAAACCCTTCGTTTATTAAGAATAATTACCTCCCTAATTAAACAATTTTATTAAGTCTTGTCGTTGAATGTGACAACTGCGGAATAACGAGACAAGTTACAGGCTTCCTGCGCTCGAAAAGAGACTTTCTCTCTCCCTCTCGCGCTGTTGCTTTCTCTCCTTCCCCTGGCCATCCGTCAATATTGAATCAGTGCAGGAATAAAACCACTCCAACATCTGTTACAGGACTCGGGGAAAATATGCTAATATTATGAGAAGTTGTTCTTCCTCACTTATTTGGTCGTTTAGAGCGCGCCTGGCCATGGAAGTAACACCTGAACGAGGGGGCCGAAGAGATGAGGGAATTCGTATTCCCAACCAGTCACACTCCACTCTTCAACTAGGACACGGAAACTTCTTTACATTTTACAAAGATGCAGTAACATCAAAGATGGACTTTAAGCATCGGGAATTACGTTTATATCGTTTCCACTCTTCACTCTCTGTGGAAGAACTCCCATGCGAAGCGCTCTATCATATCTCTCTGCTGGCTCCCTTTGAATGTTACCGGTGTTCCTGATACCACTTTGAATGGAACATATCAAAATAAATACGTGTTTGTTTCTAATACTCTGGGAACATTTATATAATAAGGCGACATGAAATGTTACCTGAAATAATCGGATATTTGAAAGACACTAATTTGGGCTGTTTATGATTTTCTTAGCAACGCGGATTATACACGCTGAATATCATATTGTACGCTTCAGATTGGGTTATATGTAATACCGCGAAATACTAAATATTCGAATTAAAATAAATGCGCGCATTAATATTACCAGTTTATAGAGACTGGCATCATGGTTCTACTTACCCGTTTAACACTCATGAAGGACCAAAGGAATTGTTTGTGCGGCAAATTTATAAATACACGTGATAAAAGTAATAACAATTTAATACTACAAGTTACAAAGCGAAATACAGAAATGAATGTTGTGATTCAATAATGATACCATAAAGAAGGTGACTTACAATTGGAGCCGGGAGGTTGCCGTAATCAGCACGTGGTGGTGTCGCTGATAGCTGGGGGCGTCCTCCAAGATGTTTCACGTGTCCAGGTGACAGCTGTGAAGACTTGCAGTGTGTTGATAGCGCGGTTGAATGGATTTCTGAGCACGGGTCCGTAGCTCGTCGAAAGACTGGCTCTTCCACAACGAGGCTCACGAACCTGTCCACGCGGCTCGTGCCTTAATGCATTAGGGGTGCGCAAGAAAAAAAGTTCGGGATGCAGCAAGTGCGTTATGGTAGTGAATTTTTATTAAATGCTTCAAATTTGAATAACTCAAGTTTCTACGAACTTAGAAAGTTGAGTTTTGTTGTTTAGTAGGGTCTTACCCAGGGCAAAAGAAAACTCAAAATTTGAATAACTTAATTTTCTAAAAATGCAGAAAGTTTAATTTAAGTGTGTAGTAAAGTCTGTAACAAGGTAATATATCCACAAAATTTCATTAAAATAGCTTTGTAATTTTCGGAGAAAAAGATTTTTTTTTTTAAACAAAACACAACATTTTCCTGGAAAACCTTATCCGATTTTCCTGACTAACGAACTCATTCAAGCCATTAATAAAAGAAAGGCACTTGCCGAGTTTCACCGAAATTAGTTGCTTATTTTTTGAGTTATCGGTTGGATATATATATATATATATATATATATATATATATATATATATATATATATATATATATATATATATATATATATATATATATATTATATAATTTATTGGCTTTGAATTTTTATATTTACTATTATATTTATTATTTATTATATACTAATTTGCTTTTGAATTTTTTTTATATTATTATATTATATATTTTAATGTTATTTATTTAATTTAATGCCCCACTGTTGGGCGTCAATTATACTAATATTGGCTTTGAATTTATTTTATTAATTTATATATATTTTATATTATATTTACTGATATTAGGTATTAATTTTTATTTTATTTATATGAAATATGTTATTTAAAAATGATAATGATATTTTACATTTAGAATTATTTTATATATAGTAAAATGATATTAAAAAAAATATTACACCATGTATTATGGGTGACTCTGTATATTATTTGTGTGAAACTTTATCTGAATAAAATATGTTTTGTGACTCTTGTGATTTAAGCTATCTCAGGGTTATTTGGGTTGCCTATCCTTCTATTATATATACATATATGTATGTCAAATAAATTATATTCAAATATTTTATTTACTTACTTATCTCAGTGGTGAGTTCTGCTAAAATAGGAAGAAAGTAGCCTGCAAATATTTATAGTAGCCTTATTATCTTATTATGGGTTTTCAAAGAATTACGTTTCAAAATTCTTAAACAAATTTTATTGGCACAATTTCAAATTTAAAATCTAAACTCTAAACTTTAAACGGATCCGTTGTTCTAATTATCAAACTAATATCAATTTACAATGATTAAATTTAGTATCCGAATTTACGGCTTTCATTCAATTGTTCTTATTAATAAATATGGATCCTTGACCTGCACTCCCTCTGTATTCTCAATGTTGAACTATGGTTAAATTATCCCATAAGATTTCTACTTTATGCGTTTAAATCTTAATTTCCCATAAACACATTTGCTTAAAATGATATTTGACAGAATGGGCTGTCTTTTTATTGAAATATTTGTCTGGTTGAGCTGCTATACATTAAATAAATTAAATCTCTAACCTTGGCTTCCTCGCTAATGGTATTGGGTATCCTCAAATGTACGTATTATTGATATATTTACTGCTTATCTCGTACTTCCTTACGTTAAAAACTTGATGTAACGTCTCTTCTTTGTTTTAGCGGCAAATTGAATTTCCCTTGGACAATTTATACTTTAAAATATTTATATTTAAGATGGGAAGCAATAATGACGCTCTCTCGCATCTGAATTTCAACAACAATAATAACAAAAGCGGAAATGTTGCCCAAATTCATCTAACATTTGGTGTTTCCTGTCTGATCATAGCATTCTCTCTTCCAATTCATTAATTAATGTTTTGACAGATATTCTCCTTGGAACCATCGAGTAAGTATAAAATATTCTATTCTTAAAATTGACATCTGATCTAACCTTACTTTTTTAATCTAATTATAATCAATAATAAATGTATAAATTCATTAAGTTCATGCTGTAATCTTGATTTATAAGTTCCAGAACACTAAACACTGTTTTTAGTAACTTCCAGTTCATTGTTTTTATACACAGACACATATATGGGTACATTTCAGTTCATTGTTCACATAAATAAAAACTAAATTTACATATTGAAAACATCATACAGGGGTTTGTTTTGTTCATTACCTTCAGGTAATTGATTTAGAACATAATTCTTTGGTATGTATTTCATGCTTAACATTTTAATCTATCTACATATAGATTTCTGGCTCTTTTTATTTCACTTTAACTGAGATATTTTCCAAATTGCTAGTTAAACTTTTTAAGACTCATTTAATTATCATTCCAACAAATTATGGCTATATATCTTTCATTGCTTCTCCAAATAACACTGACTAACAATAATAGTGAATGTGCTTGTGTTTTAATGTTATTATTTTGTTTTCTGTTTTAGTGTACAGTAAAATATGTCGAACGATGTGGATATGTATACAATATACAGAGAACCCATATGCATTACGTGTAAACCGTAAGTATTTTACTTATTACTGACCAGTGGTACAACTACTACCCCCCATCACTAATCTGATCACCCAATTTTTTAATCAATAATCAGAATTTAACATTATCATAGTAGTTTCCGTAAGGGTTTTCATTTTTGTTTTTATAACTTTTATATGGCCTTAGCAATTCTCAGCACAATATATATATATATATATATATATATATATATATATATATATATATATATATATATATATATATATATATATTTATTTATTTATATTTATATATATATATATATATATATATATATATATATATATATATATATATATATATACATATAAAAATTGAAACTGACCCCGGATATGGGTTCTATCTAGGGGTCCTAGTTCGAGCTCATTTGTAAACATTTTTGCAAAGTCTCTCCATCGATACCTTCTATTAGTGAATTTTTAAAAATAAAAATTCACTAAACATGAAGGGCGCGCCTATTTTTTCCCCGAAAATGTATTATAAAAAAACCTAGGTACTAAACTAACTAAACTTAATAATTATTAACTATACTTACCAAATTTTCCTCTGGTAAGTTATAGGTTATAGTAGTTAAAAAGTCCCTTAAAAAGTTAACCTTTAAATTTAAAATATTATCCACTGAATTAATCACAGTATCACAATTATTTTGTCCACTTATTAAGGAACCCGAAGTAGTAGCCATCATAATAATAATAACTGTCTTGTTAGAACATGTAAACAACAACGAAATGATCTAATTAAAATCATTCCGACGCGCAGCACTACACGAAAATTACTAAACATATGCTAGACACAGACACGCTCTGCCAAAATTCCACAGCAAACTGCAAGTCTGGAATTTGAGAGCGCACACCAGATTGCTTATTCGGTCGTTTTCGACGATGATATTCGATCATTTCGCATTGAAGTATCGCATTTGCTCAGAGCGCCGAAAAATACACAGCGCTGGGCGACTGATGTATATGGATATTTGGATATGGATGTATATAACGATAACGTCTGCAACCGTTAACACTATACTTGTTCTGTTGCTGCATTAATGGCTGCCGACTCTGCGATCCTCGATATACTAATTTTGTTTGTTGAATGCATGAGGTAAGAAAGCAAATAAAAATTTATTAAAATATAGCATAGCAAAAATATTATTTTTTACACGGCAGGCGGCAGTGCGCGCGCACGGGCGCACTTATTGAGGAGCCGCCCTAGCTATGGAGACAACCGTGGGTTTTGACTACGTGCCGCGGGTCAGGCGATCTTCCTGTGATGCTCCCTGACCGCTGGAACGACCACGGAGTTAACTGTGATGTGACCACAGCATAATCAGGTATTATGCTGTGCCTTGACTACCGCTCACGGATCAGCCGGTCTTGAATGACCTTGCTGGACGCTGGATGATATGGAAGTGAAGTCGTGTTGAGTTATCTCGCAGCTGCTGACGCTTGGTGACACCTGTCACATGGATCCAACTGTTGGTTGTGCTTGCGCCTTCGGTGGCTGTTGTTGCCAACTGTTACATGTGTGCCAATGTAGTAACCGCCTCTGCTTGCTGTTGTAGGCACCGAGGGAAGTTTTCAGGATCGTAATGTACAGGGTCGGACTCGGGGAGATTGAGCGTGGGGATCAAACAATATTGGATCACAACAATACTGAAAGATTTATATATGTACCAGAGGATTTTTGAATTAGGATTTTATAAATAACGGTCTCAATTAGATGTTAAATATGATTTTGATTTGCCATTAGTAACCAATTTGCAAATGCGATCAAATTTTACCCTAAACAAAGACCTGTACTTGCAGAAATTTCTGGGTGTTAAGCCGGGGTTTGCTATAATTTCTACAGGCTCTTGAAAATTGGTAAAAATGTTGTTTTCCATAGCGATAAAAAATAATCTAATTCCAATGGCTCCTGCCGTACATTTCAAACTTTACAAATGCTCACACTGTTGTGTTGGCATTGCTCGGAAACTTTTGATTAGAACATAGTATTCCATTGTATTTGCTTAAAAAAATATATACTTGTTAACTGACGCCAAAACCAACCGTTTTCGAAATATTTGCGATTCTAAAAGAAGCTGCAGGGGTCTGCCATAAACAAATTTGATTCTGTTCCTGTGAAATTCGCGTCTTGGTGTCAGTTAGCAAATTTCGCTGATAGAAATGTTACGACAGATCATCAGCTTTGAAGATATTTCATGACCATAATTTATTGCCAGCTGATCTTCCAGCTAGGCTGTAATCCTGCCAGTCATTTAGAAACAACAGAATCATCTGTCTTTGTCCAACATTGTAGATATTGCATTACAGAATCTGAAGTGATGTCGAGGATTATTTTATTATTAATTTCGAATAACTTTATTTTCCTTTGATCAAACGACTTTAAAATTGGTACACGACCACGTCTATCTATGTTCTTTTAAGTTGTAAATTTGAGTTTTAATCACTTAGATAATTTGAGAGATATTGGGTTTTAAAAAATATTTTTAATTTTTTATGAAGAACAAATTGGCCGTCAAGATTTGATGAACGAACTCATCCAAGCTATTAGCAAAATGAGAGTAATTTCCAAATCTGTGAAGTATTTTTTGAGTTATCGGTTGGACACACACACACACAGATATATATATATATATATATATATATATATATATATATATATATATATATATATATATATATATATATATATATATACATATATACATATATATATATATATATATATATATATATATATATATATATATATATATATATATATAGATATATATATATATATATATATATATATATATATATATATATATATATATCTTTTGGAATCAAAACACAAAATACACAACATTCACTTATAACCACCACATCAAAAAAAATAACACAAACACTCAAACAATATGACTTAAAAATGAGCTATAAAATCAATAACAAAAAATAAACAAAATAAATAAAAAGCAAGAACACAACCCACATGAATTAAACGAAAAATATCAAATAGAATGTAACACATGCAATAAAAAATATATAGGAATGACAAAAAAATCAATAGAAACAAGATTTAAGGAACATGTAACAGCATTAGATAAAATCCACATACATAGCTACAAATAAAACGTAGCTACACACATTCACAACACAAAACACCAAAAACCAGACATCACCCAATTACAACTAATGAAACATGTTAAAGACCACAAAAAAATGGGAATAATACTACATTCAACAAACAAACAATAAGAAACAATTAATTCCAGAACAAATCCAAGTACAAACATTTTAACAAAACCTAATTAAAACCATACATATAGACAAATTATCAAACCACAGTGATCAAGACAGGAGACCGCTACACACGACACAGTCCGAAGGCACAACCAATCAGAGAACAGTAAACCGACCAATAGAAGCCCACGGCGCAAGCGCCACGTACAATCTCAGACGTAGACCACACAGGAGCGATAACAGTGAGTAGCGTGCTGATGATGAACCGGGACGGTTCGAAACTGCAGTCCACGCAAACCAATAATAAATCACAAACGTACAGCAAACAAATACGGTATATATATATATATATATATATATATATATATATATATATATATATATATATATATATATATATATATATATATATATATATATATATATATATATATATATATATATATATATATATAAACATTTTAACTGACCATGGATTTGGGTTTCAGGGGCCCTAATTCGCGCTCATTTGAAGAAATTTTCCAAAAGTCTCACCGTCGATACCTCTCTATTAGTGAATTTTCTTAATGAAAATTCACTAATAATAAAATAATAAAATGAAAATAATGATCTGCAAACGGTAAATAAAGACCGTTGTTAGACATCGGTAAGACCTGTTAGCAATAGCTAATTGATCTTGTACTCCAGCCAGGAAATATTCTAATTTATCCCGTGAATTACAAATTGGCCATTAATGTGGGGCACATTGTTATTTCATTAAACAAAACACTCCTGTTCCGTCAGTTGACGCTGCTCAACGAATTCAGACTGAGGGAAATAAGACAATTGTGTGAATAAATCAGAAAAACAATTAAAGAACTCCTTTTAGAGTAAGAGAGAGAGAGAGAGAGAGAGAGAGAGAGAGAGAGAGAGAGAGAGAGAGAGAGAGAGAGATAGGGGGGAGGAATATTAAGCTAGCAATACAGTGGTAGAGAGAGCTATTTAGCAACATTGGCATTTCAAATTAGCTCTAAAAATGTTTTGAAGAACTTTAATAATTCCGAGCCGGCACAGAGAGAGAGAGAGAGAGAGAGAGAGAGAGAGAGAGAGAGAGATGCATATAATTCAGTTGCATTATGCCAGGTTTTTATTTTCCCGGGCAGGCTTACAACACTAGCGCCCCCACCCCACACCATGACGGCGTTATGCTCTAACAATGGTAATTTGGAATCGCAGGATTGTTGCAGATAAATTTCGTATTTAAATTGCAACTTTTTATCCGGAAGTGCAGTTGTTACGAGTTTAATTCACTGTCCTGGCGTGTTTTTATATTTAAGTAGGTTCATGACTAGATTTGCTTTCAACATTTTGTGTACATTGTATGCGTGACTGGTAACAATATTAGCGAATTTTTCGTGAAACGAAAAATTAAAAATTCACTAACGAGGAGATCTGTATATATATATATATATATATATATATATATATATATATATATATATATATATATATATATATATATATATATATATATATATATATATATATATATATATATATATATATATATATGTATATGTATATGTCGCACCGATAACTCAAAAAATAATGGGCCAATTTTGATGAAAATTGGTACGTACCATCCTTAGTGGCTTGGATAAGTTCGTTAGCCAAGAAAATCGGACCAGGTTTTTTGGGAAAATTTAGACTTTTATTTCGGAAAATCTTTGTATCCCCAAAAATGACAGAGTTATGACAACCAAATTGGGCACATACGTTTCCTCTTATCAAACTTGCCCTACACGCCTAAATTCAGATCTCTAAGTTAAAAAAAGTTATCGACATTTAAAGAAATAACCGACCATCTGATTTCTGAATATCCTTCCTTTCTGAAAAAACCGACCATCTGATTTCTGAATATCCTTCCTTCGAGGTCACTATTCTTGGTGACTTCAATGTCCATAATAAGGAATGGCTAGGATCTTCAAAAACCGTTCCACAAGGGAGAGCAGCGGAGGCCTTCGCAGTCAGCAATTCTTTAGCCAATATGGTTCAGCAACCTACTTACTTTCCTCGCATCCCAACACACAGCTCAGATCCCTTGGATCTCCGTCTCACTACAAAACCCCAATGCTATAAGACATTAGTCACCGCCTCCCTTGGTCGCTCAGACCACGGCATGGTCACTGCTTCCTGCGCAATGCAACCCGAGGTCACACAATCATCACACCCACGTATCTTTTGGCACTACAACTCCGCGAACTTGGACGAAATGCGGGATTACTTTTCCTCATTCCCATGGGCGTCTGTCTGCTTCTCTAATCCTGGCTTCTCTGATATCTTACGGAAATCATGCAAGCTGGCATGGAATTATTTATTCCACGTACACAGATAACCTCTTCAGCCACTCAAAAGCCCTGGTTCTCTAAATCCTGTGACAAGCCAGACTTGAAAAGGTCAAAACTCACAACACGCTTCTACACAATCCTAGTCAAGAAAACCGTCAAGCATTTAACGACGCAAGAAACCGCTATGTCCGCATTCTTTCTGAGACAAAAAACTTGTTTAATAATCATATCAAAAAAAGTCCTCTCAAGCTCCAACGGCAGCAAACTCTTCTGGACTCTTGCTAAATCTATTGGGAATAATTTCTGCAAGAGCACGTTCCCACCTCTTGTTTCAGGGGATGAAATTGTTTCTAACGCCATGGGCAAGGCTGAACTTTTTGCCTCGTTATTCGCCGGCAATTCCACTCTCAACCCACCTCCAAATGTTCAACCACCAACAGTCCCCAATGTCACGCATACAATGACGGATATCATTTTCAGAACTAAAAAAGGTACGAAAGATGCTCACTTCTCGTAATAGCAGGAAAGCCTCTGGCCGTGACGAGATCCCAGCAATTGTTCTCAAAAAATGCGCACCAGAATGTGCTGCTGTACTAACTCGTCTGTTTCAGACATCTTACAATAGAGTCATATTCCCTAGTAACTGGAAAACTGCTCGAATACAACCCGTCCAGAAGAAAGCATCCAAAGCGCTTCCTAGCAACAACAGGCCTATTTCTCTCCGTTCAGTCGTCTCTAAAGTGATGGAAAAGTATATAAACACCGAATTGCTAAAATTTCTTGAAAAACGCAGTCTAGTCCACGACAGGCAGTATGGATTCCGTCAGCGCAGATCAACTGCTGACTTCCTTTCCTTTGTCACCCATTCTTGGAACAAGTTTATGGAACTACACGGTAAATCCCAGATTGTCGCTCTAGACATATCCAAAGCATTCGACCAGGTCTGGCACGCAGCGCAGCTTAATAAACTTCCGGCCTATGACCTACCACCAAAACTCTGTACCTGGACAGCAAATTTCCTCTCCAACCGGAGCATTCCTGTTGTCGTGGATGGTCATTCCTCCAAACTGTATCCAATTAATACAGGAGTCCCTCAAGGTTCAGCTTTAGCCCCTACTTTGTTTCTTCTTCACATCGATGACCTCCTCTCTAGCACATCCAGCCCAGTTCACAGTTACGCGGATGACAGCACCCTCCAATATACAGCATGCTAAGCCTGTATCTTTAGCCCAATTAGATGAGGATCGCAAACTCATGGAGGGTTCTGTCTCTGGATCTCCAAAAAATATTAGACTGGGAAAGTAGAAATCTTGTACAATTCAACTCCACCAAATCTCAGTTTTGCTTTCTATCTCATAAGAGATACACCAGCCCTAGGCCTATCACAATGAACAACCAAGTTATTCAAAGTAATGTGTTCTTTTTACTTGTTGGCATTTCTGTGGATCGAAATCTCAATTGGCACCAACATGTCACTTCAATTGCAGAAGCGACTGCTAAGAAATTAGGTTTCCTCTTCCGGGCTCGCAAATACTTTTCACCAGATAATCTCTATAGCTTATATACTTCACAAATAAGGCCAAATCTCGAATACTGCTCCCACATCGGGGGTGCTGCCGCCGATTCTACACTCGCTATCCTGGACTGCATTCAAAAGCGAGATATACGTCTCATTGGTGACCCTACCCTTACCCAAAGGCTGCCATCCCCTGCCCACCGACGTGCCGTTGGTGACCTCTCTCTCTCTTTTATAGATATCTGCACGGGCACTGCCCAGAGGAGCTTTCCTCCATAGTTCCCCCGCCTGCTGCCCCCAACAGATCTACCAGGGGAACAGAGCGAATGCACCCTTTTACTGTCCAGGTCACCAGACATGGAACATCTTGTTATGCCTGCTCTTTGGTCCCGAGGACTTCCAAGTTGTGGAATTCCTTGCCGGCACATGTTTTTCCTTCTCTTCCGAACCTCCAAACCTTCAAGTCCAGAATTAACAAGTTGCCTCTTTCATCCTTGTCAACACCCACGGTATTTAGGCTGTAAGCCCTCGTGGTGTGTTGTTGAAATTTGAAAAAAAAAAAGGAAAAAAGCGGTGTTCCTAGTTCCTAATACGTCTCATCAGTGAACCTAGCCTCAGCCAAAGGCTGCCATCCCTTGTCCACTTACGTGCCGTTGGTGACCTCTCTTTATTTTATAGATATCTGCACGGGCACTGTTCACAGGAGCTTTCTTCAATAGTTCCTCCCAACAGGTCTATCAAGGGAACCGAGCGAATGAACCCTTTTACTGTCCAGGTCACCAGACGTAGAGCATCTTGCTATACCGGCTCTTTTGTCCTGAGGACTTCCAAGTTGTGGAATTCCTTGCCGGCACATGTTTTTCCTCTCCTCCGAACCTCCAAACCTTCAAGTTCATAATTGGCAAGTTGCTTCTTTCCTCCTTGTCGACATCCACGGTACAATAGTATTTAGGCGTGTTGTTGAAAAAAAAAATGAAAAAAAAATTGGGTGCCATTAGTGATCAGAGGAAAGCACAAGAACAAAATGTTTTGAGTGATTAACAAAACCAATTGGATATTACACACAACGGTTGAGGTTTCTTGACCCAAAAAGGTCAAGAAATAGCAGAAGAAATATTTTAAAAATTTTATAATTTTGCTTGTTAAAACGTCAAAGTCGTGATTTGAAACGTCAAAATTTGCAATTTTACGACAATAAATCTGAAACAAATGCTGATTATGTAGAAGAATAAGTGTGTTTTACAAAGCCTTAAGTTTCAGCTACAACCATCATTGTCCTTCATTTTACTAAAACAATTTCGGAAAATAATTTCAAATAGTCCCTCTTTCTGATGCTTCAGCAGTAGTTTCAGATATAGAGTTTATGGTTAGTAGTCTATATTTTAGCAAATTTTCATAGAAAAAATTCGCTAATGAGAAGACCGCGACTTATGAATTTTAAAAATATTTATTCAAATGTGCGCGAACTAGAAGCCCTAAAACCCATATACGGGGTCAGTTTCAGTTTTTGTCTGTTTATACATATACAGGGTTACACATTTCTATGGTAAAGCTCTATATATTCGTTATTATATAAGATGTGAGAATGATCTCCGTTAATTATAGGGTGGTGTCTCGAGCTGCATCTTATGAACCTATTTTGACAATCACAGGGTGAGAATGATATACGTTAATTATAGGGTGGTGTCTCGAGCTGCATCTTATGAACCTATTTTGACAATCACAGGGTGGCTAACAAGCTGTGGGTGATAAACACTCTTTTCTTAATAGAAACCCCTTATGTTATTGCATTTTTGTATTTTCCATCAAATTATAATGGATGTTTGTGAGGAAAAAAATTGATATCGTTCATCCTTTTTGAATTATTTCACTTGTTTTGTAACTTTTCACGTTTTTGGCACATATCGCAAACAAATATCACAAATTGTGATACGGCGTTTTTACCAATATAGATAGCGGAGTCCCATGGAAATGAGGCATTCATAGAGCTTTTCGTTTGGATTACTGGTCGAAAAAATCAAGCTGCCGTATACAGGTACTCTGCAATAGTGGCTGTATTTGAAAAGTTTTCGCAGAAATGTTTTTAGTGTTTCCATAGAAATCATTCTTTGTGAGATTTTTGTGATATGTTCGTAATTAATTATAGTAGGTTTTCCCATTGATACTGCTTCACATTGGTTAAAGGAAAATTAAAGGCTTTATACTACCAGACAGACTGATTTATTCTCAAAAACCCTACGCGTTTCAACACATTAACGTGCCATCTTCAGGGGTTTTAGACAAAATTCCTGTTTCGACTACAGAAAGATGCTGTATGAAAAGTTGCCAAGGTTTGGCATCTATTGTCTTCAGTATACCAAACGGAAACTGCGAAAACCAGGAAAGCAGGAACATCACAAGACTTGAAGAAAACCAGAGGATGAATGGAAAAGACGCTTGTTTTTTTAGTCGAATTTCTTAACAAACGAACAAAATGGTGTCACATGGATCAACTCAAGAAATGCAAACCGAATGTTTGCATTTCGGTTTGCATTATGACGTTATGACGTTCAGAAATAATACTGCTTCACGTTATTTGTACACCACTCTCTTTATGTGTAAGAGGCATATTTCTAAATAATAAATGACGAGAAGACTTTTCAAATTTACTTTTACGGAAGAATCTTGAAACCTATACTTTTCTGAAAGTACAGTTACTTTTTGAAGCAATAAATTAGTGTTATTCTTTCAGTAGTCACTGGCAAATATTTATAGTCTTATTAACTGTGTACCAAACACGAAGCTAATTAAGAAAACAAGCTAATGAAAAAAGCAACAAACCGAATTCGAGGTAATTAATTTAAAATGTCATCGAACAGATAATTAACTTAATAATGTCAACCGCAAGAGTTATGACGTCTTCATTTTCGGTCCGCTCGATGTAATGAGACAACGAACTTGGCGTAAAAGAATTTTTAAGAATGGTCCCTAATTGTGATTATATATATGTGAGGTCTTCGTTAAGCCGCTCTTATTAGAAATTCTAATTATACCCACATGATGAGAAATACTTCTATAATGAACATCTTGCATTACCTTATAATGGGGTGTTATATAAATTAGATAGCGTTAATTTAAAAATTATGTTAATAGTGAAAAAATTTATTAAAAGTTTGATACGCAAAGGAAATAATACAACGCCAGGTGTGAAATTACTCAAAATTAATTGTCTATAAAAACTGAGTTCAGACGTGAAGGAAGATGAATTATCGTGCGTCAGAGTTTGTGGTAATTAATTTAGGAATCAGGAATTATATAATTATTTTTATGCGTTAGAGATGCAAATCCAAACAATGACCTTTCTAATTAGGCAATTAGTAATCTATTCTAATGTTAAAAATGCTTTTCATTATACTTTAACATTTATTTATCACTTAATGGTTTTATTTGTTTGTTATATAATTCTGACGTCAGTAACTGTGCAATGAGCGTAATAATTAAAAATTTAATTCACCTAATTCAAATTTTGTTTCTACATTATCTTATGAGAAATGTTTATTCTAGGACGCTAATTTCGCACCGAAATTATTTTATAAAGCAGTATAAAATAACTACTAATAAGTGTATTATCTATCCCAGAACTACGAAATATGCCTACAATATGCAGAAAAGACACGTTTCTGATAGGTAGGTGCAACTTTTTTTGTCCAGTCAATGTCAGGTCAACACTTCTCCTCTCTAGCACATCCAACCCAGTTCACAGTTACGCGGACGACAGCACTCTCCACTCAAATATACAATATTCTAAGCCTGTCTCTTTAGCCCAATTAGATGAGGATCGCAGACTCATGGAGGGTTCTATCTCCGTGTATCTCCAAAAAATATTAGACTGGGGACGTAGAAATCTTGTACAATTCAACTCCACCAAATCTCTGTCTTGATTTCTATCTCATAAGAGATACACCAGCCCTAGACCCATCACAATCAACAACCAAGTTATTCAAAGTAATGAGTCCTTTTCACTTGTTGGCATTTCTGTGGATCGAAATCTCAATTGACACCAACATGTTACATCAATTGCAGAAGCGGCTGCTAAGAAATTAGGTTTCCTCTTCCAGGCTCGCAAATACTTTTCACCAGCTAATCTCTATACCTTATATATCTCACAAATAAGGCCAGACCTCGAATACTGCTCCGATATCTGAGGTGCCGCTGCCGCTTCTACATTCGCTATCCTGGACTCCATTAAGAAGAGAGCTATACGTCTCTTCGGTGGCCCTACCCTCACCCAAAAGCTGCCGTCCCTTGTCCACCGACGTGCCGTTGGTGACTTCTCTCTCTTTTATAGATATCTGCACGGGCACTGCTCAGATAAGCTTTCTTCCATAGTTCCTTCACCTGCTGCCCCAAACAGATCTACCAGGGGAACAGAGCGAATGCACCCTTTTACTGTCCAGGGCACCAGACATAGAACATATTGTTATGCCCGCTCTTTTGTCCCGAGGACTTCCAAGTTTTAGAATTCCTTGCCGGCACATGTTTTTCTTTCTCCTCCGAACCTCCAAACCTTCGAGTCCAGAATTAACAAGTTGCCTCTTTCCTCCTTGTCGACACCCACGGTACGATAGTATTTAGGCTGTAAGTCCTCTTGGTGTATTGTTGAAATATATATATATATATATATATATATATATATATATATATATATATATATATATCCAGAAATAGTGGGTAAACGCCGGGGTGCTGATAACTTGGTTCGAGACCTATTATGATAATGAAAAGTATGTTTTGTAAAAGTGTTACGGTTTTTGCGTAATCGGGACTTTTCTGAAATTTCCTAGACTCTCTAACTTGCAAGACTCGATGCATTTTCGCAACAATTAGAACTGTAGACCGGTTTCGCTCTCATTAGAGCTCTTCAGTACGGCATACTAATTGTAGCAAAAATGCACCAAAAGTAATACGGCTATCGTATAGCCAGTCTCAAAATACTCAGTAAGTGGTGGACGTGCCGCCACCTAGTTGCGGAACCAAGTGGTATTTAACACAAAGTGTTAAAAAAATAGAGACTGGATACAGCTAACTAACAGTTTAGAAAATTGTCAGCCCTGGCCCATTTCTACCCCAATATAGGGACAAAGTATGTAAGACTCGATGCATTTTCGCAACAATTAGAACCGTAGACCGGTTTCGCTCTCATTAGAGCTCTTCAGTACGGCATACTAATTGTAGCACAAATGCACCCGTACTGAAGAGCTCTAATGAGAGCGAAACCGGTCTACGGTTCTAATTGTTGCGAAAATGCATCGAGTCTTACATACTTTGTCCCTATATTGGGGTAGAAATGGGCCAGGGCTGACAATTTTCTAAATTGTTAGTTAGCTGTATCCAGTCTCTATTTTTTTAACACTTTGTGTTATTTGGAGCTGGCGTGACAGCATACTACTTGGTTCCGCAACTAGGTGGCGGCACGTCCACCACTTACTGAGTATCTCTAACTTGCACCAATGTTTTTGCTGTCACTTCAACAAATTTGTAATTAAAAAAAAAATTGTGTTGGAAAATATTCTACATTAGTTTTCGCATCGAATGCATTTTACATATCTTTCAAAATAGTTAAACAACCAAGGATAATGCATTTTTTCAAATTTTTTACCAAACTGAAATTTATTCAGTCAATTTTTAAGTTCAGTGTTGGAAAATAGTGCTGCAAATTGAATCATAACTTTCACATAGATGTGAATATTTATTCGCTGTAGAAAGACATTCTCATGGAATTAATGTAGGGCTCATGACTTGACCACAAATAAAATATTTGTATTCCTGTACCCATAAACTTTTGAAACGTCATATCGCTCGAGTTTTATTGAAAAATGTCAATTTTTGCCAAATCACCCATTATTTATCCCCTACCCCCGGAAGCGATCTTACCCAAAAACAATTGGAAGCGTTCCTTTGTCGGGTGCTACTGGATACCAAATTTTAAGATGATATCACAATTCGTTCGAAAGTTATTGCGCCTATTAATAGACAGACGTACCTACATTCCAATAGTCCGACAGACATAAAAATTTTCGTTCAAGTATCGAGTTTTATGCATGTTTTGAGACTTTTGACGCCGTTTTAGCGAAAAAAAGTCTCGAAACTTTTATCAACAACAGGAAACCGGTACAATTGACACAAACCGATAAGACAGCCAATCAAACAACTGTAAACCGACCAATAGAGGCTGAACACGCAGGAGTGACGTACAACCTTAGAAATGGAACAAACAGGAACGATCAGAGTCAGTAGCGTGCTTAATGATGAACCAGGACAGTTCGAAACTGCAGTCCACGTAAACAAATAAAAAGTCACAGAAAGTACAGCAAACAAATGTATATTTAAAAGTGAATTCAGTGTACTGAAACATTCCAAAATATATGTATATATACCTATACTTTATTCGCTGAAATTACACAATACGTCTTTGCAGTAAGTCCATTTTGACTTGTGTTGCATATAGTGTCATAATTGAAACAGTTTATTCTGAAAATACTTGACACTGCATTAACCAAATATGACATACTTCGAATTTTGACAAACCATTTAAAACAAACTTTTCATACCATTCTTCCTTCCATCTTACATTTACAATCACTGCCTTCATTTACTACTGATATTTACACATCCATCATTACTTGCCAATTATCATTCTTCATTTACTCTCCATGTTTATACCAAATTTATAAAATTTTATACAAACTGAATTGCTTCATTCTGACATAATTATATATATATATATATATATATATATATATATATATATATATATATATATATATATATATATATATATATATATATGTATGTATAATATGAAATAATTATACAACGTGTCTTACAAAAAAGCTATGCGTGTACCTGCATTTTTCTAGATTTTAGTGAATTTTCGTAGAAAAAATTCACTAATGACTTTTGAATTTTGAATTTTTTTTTTGCAAATGAGCACGAATTAGGACCCCTAGAACCCATATCCGGTGTGAGTTTCAATTTTTATATGTTTATATTATATATATATATATATATATATATATATATATATATATATATATATATATATATATATATATATATATATATATATATATATATATATATATATATATATATATATACATATGTATCACACCGATAACTCAAAAAATAATAGGCGGATTTTGATATTATTTGGCATGTACCTTCTTTTTGTAAGTGGCTTGGATAAGTTCGTTAGTCAGGAAAATCGGACGAGGTTTTCCGGGAAAATTGTGAGTTTTCATTCGAAAAAAATTTTTATCTCAAAAAATAAAAAAGCTATGATAACCAAATTTGGTAGGTCGGTTTACGATATAAAAAGTAAACTATACGCAAAAATTTAGATTTATATGTTGCAAGAAAAAAAGTTATAATAAAATTATTTGGTGCCAGATCATTTCTATGAAAATTCACTACCATAACGCACTTGCTGCGTCTTTGAGTTTTTCAACTACTGTCGTAACTTCCACCAAGTATACCAGATAGCAAACTTTGGATTTTTTAGTTAAAAGAAGAAAGTTATAATAAGTTAATTTAAACAATTTTGGCTGCCCTAGAGGGTACTAGACCAATATATTTTGTAGTAAACAAGATTTGTTAAGTGTTACAGACGGAGATCAACTTTTCTTGGCGCAAAAAGGTCAAGAAGTACGAGAAAAAAATTAATTCCTTAATGTTATCTAATCAGATAATGTAATACCGATAATTTACGTAATATCAATAAATTTCTTAGCCAGTCTTTGTAGAAAAAAATATTTTTTTTTTATATTTCAACAACACACCGCGAGGGCACACAGCCTGAATACTATCGTACCGTGGGTGTCGACAAGGAAGAAAGAGGCAACTTGTTAATTCTGGACTTGAAGGTTTGGAGGTTCGGACGAGAAGGAAAAACATGTGCCGGCAAGGAATTCCACAATTTGGAAGTCCTCGGGACAAAAGAGCGAGCATAACAAGATGTTATATGTCTGGTGACTTGGACAGTAAAAGGGTGCATTCACTCTGTTCCCCTGGTAGATCTGTTGGGGGCACCAGGTGGATGAACTATGGAAGAAAGCTCCTCTGAGCAGTGCCCGTGCAGACATCTATAAAAGAGAGAGAGAGAGGTCACCAACGTCACGTCGGTGGGCAAGGGATGGCAGCCTTTGGGTGAGGGTAGGGTCACCGATAAGACGTACAGCTCTCTTCTAAATGGCGTCCAGTATAGCGAGTGTAGAAGCGGCAGCGGCACCACAGATGTGAGAGCAGTATTCGAGGTTTGGTCTTATTTGTGAAGTATATAAGGTATAGATATTAGCTGGTGAACAGTATTTGCAAGCCCGGAAGAGGAAACCTAATTTCTTAGCTGCCGTTTCTGCAATCGATGTGATATGCTGGTGCCAGTTGAGATTTCGATCCACAGAAATGCCAACAAGTGAAAAGGTCTCTTTGCTTTGAATAATGAGGAAATGATGAATTTTAA
>OZ023265.1:67713390-67726102 GCA_964006375.1 Tillus elongatus
TGATAGATAAGCGTATGAGGGTGATAGATAGTGTGCAGCTGACGCTATGCGGTCCCATACGGACTTACTAAGATCCGGTTTTTCCGAGCAGGTGGATTGAAAGAAGATGCTCTGTAGAGTGGGCACCAACGTCTCCTGATATCACGTCTATGAATTTTTCTTATGGGAATATCTAAAATCCAAAGTTTACAGGAAGATGCCGAACAATGTATACCATCTGGAGGAAAGAAGTCGCCAATAAATAGCCGTTATACTTCTAAAAATCATTAATAATCTGATATGAGAATTTGCCGATCGCCTTGGATATAGTCAAGAACAAAATGAAGCTAATTTCGAGTCTAAAATAACCTTCGACAGCCTGGAGGTGTACGAGGGTTACATTTCGGGCGCATACACCATGGCATTTGGCAAGATGTGAGGACGAGCCCTGAAGAACGTGATGTCTGCACACCCAGGAATAGATCAATGCTTATTTAGGAGTACGCCGACGCTCTTGGGGAGCTGCTGGCCAGGACACAGAGAGTGTGGTTTATCTGGGTTCTAGGGCACTATGGCTTTTTAAAAATATATTTCAACAACACACCACGCGGGCTTACAGCCTAAATAATATCGTACCGTGGGTGTCGACAAGGAGGAAAGAGGCAACTTGTTAATTCTGGACTTGAAGGTTTGGAGGTTCGGAGGAGAAGGAAAAACATGTGCCGGCAAGGAATTCCACAACTTGGAAGTCCTCGGGACAAAAGAGCGTGCGTAACCAGATGTTCTGTCTGGTGACTTGGACAGTGAGTGAGTGGCTGATGAGGTTTTCTGTGTACGTGGTATAAATAATTCCATGCCAGCTTGGATAATTTCGGTGACGTTTTGTGAGATATCAGAGGGGTCAGGATGAGAGAAGCAGACAGACGCCCATGGAAATGAGAAAAAGTAATCCCGCATTTCGTCCCAGTTCGCGGAGTTTTAGTGCCAAACGATACGTGGGTGTGATGACTGTGTGACCTCGGGTTGCATTGCACAGGAAGAAGTGACCATGCCGCGGTCTTAGCCACCAACGGGGGCGGTGACTGATGTCTTGTAGCAGTCAGGTTTTGTAGTAAGAAGGATCCAAGGGATTTGTGCTGTGTGTTGGGATGCAAGGAAAGTAAGCACGTTGCTGAACCATTAATTATATAAACAACATTAATAACAAACATTAATAATATATTAGAGAATAAAACCCGGAGTGCACGCCAATAGCTTATGCTGATGAACTGATGATACAGTGCCAGTATTTAGCGGAGAAACGTAGGATGGGGTTTTCGAAAAGGCAGAGAAAGGAATAAATGGTATGAAAGTCCTTCTGGACTGTAACTAATGCTTCTGAATGTCAGCAAAACTAAACACGTGACATTTTCTCCAACCAGGGCCACGTTTCCTGATCAGCGATGGATTATAAAGTTATAAATGGGATCTGAAAAGCAGATAATGTAAAATATCTGGGAGTTATCGTAAAAATTGAATTTTTATCGGCCCGCGGATGCTGTCAGGCAGCGAGACAGTTTACAGAATCTTTGAAGAACATCTAGAATTTGGAAGGGCCACTTGCTCCAGTTAGCTTACGCGCTGGTTACATCCTTCACTAATAAAAACGAAACTTAACTGTGAAGGTAGAGAAGTAGTCTCCAAGTCTGTATGTAGTATGGACCAGTTAAACCAGGCAACAACAATAGAAGACATTTTTTTTAAATAATACAAAATGTCTTCTTTAATAAGCATAACACACTTAAAGCTAAAATTTCCAACAAATATATAAGTAAGATATATTTTCTAACAATTACTGTTGAGTGATGGTGTTACACACATACCACAATCGCAAACGTGGAATACAATATTTTTCACTTTGTTAATGGATTAATATAAACTTCAATTAAATAAAAAACCTAAGGAGCCGCGCATGCAGCGGCGAAACGTCGTTAAATTAAACACACAAATGTATTAATTTTTGTTTAAAAATGAAGTGTCCACGAAACTAAGCCCAGTAAAATATAGTATATATATATATATATATATATATATATATATATATATATATATATATATATATATATATATATATATATATATATATATATCTTTTGGAATGTTGCACTACACTGTAATCACTTTTAAATATACACTTTATTTGTTTGCTGTATTTTTTGTGATTTTTTATTTGTTCCTAGCTCATCATCAGTAGCGTGCTAATGATGAACCAGGACGGTTCAAAACTGCAGTCAATATATATATATATATATATATATATATATATATATATATATATATATATATATATATATATATATATATATATATATATATATATAGGGTGTTTCAAAAATGATGTTACAGGTGCACATTCAGCACAAAAAAGTAAGACTATTTTTTCATATAAACATGGGTCCGCAAATGCTTAGTTTTTTAAATACAGCGTGTTAAAATTATTTGTTTTTGTCAGATTTTCACGAATAAGTCCGAGTCAAATTAAAATTTTGGCGTGAAAATTGGCATGTGGGGTTTTCGAGGGCAAGAAATTTAAATGTTATTGTCAATAACACTACTGGCAGAGGGCGCCACCTGTAAGACATGGCTTGCATTCAATTGGCTATAATTTTATGACACCCAGTAATATCGACCTACCGTATAGCTACATTGCAGCCCTTATCAATTGTAAGCAAAAAATGTATATTTGATTTAAATCTCTCAGACACACCATTTTCGAGATATTTCAATTTTAGTGAATTTTCTTAAAAAAAATTCACTAATGAGGAGATCCCGACTTTTGAATTTTGAAAAAATTTCCTCAAATGACCGCGAACTAGGCCCCCTAGAACACATATCCGGGGTCCGTTTCAATTTTTATATGTTTATATATATATATATATATATATATATATATATATATATATATATATATATATATATATATATATATATATATATATATATATATATATATATATATATATATATATATATATATTTATATATATATATATATTTATATATATATATATTTATATATATATATATATATGTATCACACCGATAACTCAAAAAATAATAGGCCGATTTTGACTAAATTTGGTGGAAAAATTCCTTTTGCAAATGGCTTGGATAAGTTGGTTAGCCAGGAAAATCTGCCCAGGTTTTCCCGGAAAATTTTGTGTTTTCTTTCGAAAAAAATTTATATCTCCGGAATTAACAAAGCAAGGGTAACCAAATTTGGTACGCTAGTTAATATACTTATAGGTAAGCCACCTACCAAAATTTAGCTATGTAGGTCAAAAGACAAAAAAGTTATAGGCATTTAAAGAAAAATAAATTGGGGTTTTCCTCAAAACGTCAAAGTTGCGATTTAAAACGTCAAAATCGGCAACATTTAGGCAAAGAACTTGAATCTAATACGGGCTATAGAAATAAAATGTCTTAAGAAGGATGTTTTACAAACCCTAAAGTCTTAGTTTCAATCGTCATTGTCCTTCATTTTACTAAAATGTTCCCAGAAAATTCATTTCAAATAGACCTTTTCTCTCATGCTTGGCAGTAGCCTTAGCTTTAGAGTTTATCGTGTAATGGTATATAATTTTTGTCGACTTTTCGTAAAAAATCAATAAAGCTCAATATATCCGTTATTATACAAGATATGAAGAAAATTTGTATATATTAATTATAGGGTGTCTTGAGCTACATCTTAAAAAAATATTTCTACAATCACAGGCTGGCCCATAAGTCGTTGGTGATACAAATTTTCTTTTTTTTTTTAATCAAACACGCCTTATGTTATTGAATTTTTGAATTTTTCAGCGATGCATATTTGTAAGAAAAGAAATTCGGGACGCAGCAAGTGCGTTATGGTAGCGAATTTTCATTAAATGCTTCAAATTTGAATAGCTCAATTTGCTATTAACCTATAAGGTTGACCAAGAAACGAGTTTTTCCGGGAACACTTTAAGTTTACTTTTGGAAATTTTTGTACATTTTCACACAATAAAGTTATTTTTATGAAACATGGCACATTGTTTTTACTATATAGGTTATACTGGTAACCAAAATTGATGCCTGCTTTCTTAAAAAGGAAACACATATTTGCAATTAAAAACATTTTTATGAAAATTCACTATCATAACGCACTTGCTGCGTCCCGAGCTTTTTATGTCGATGTCGCTCAAAAATTAATTATGCGACAAATCATAGAAATACATTTTTCACCTTTTAATTGCTCTCAATATGTATAAACTTAATTTTCTTATTCTCTAGTTGAAAATTAAAATCTTACCAGATAAAAGAACTGACAAGACACAATCATGAAGATAAAATAAAAGGCCATGATAACAAACTTTGAACAAACCATTTAACAAAGTGGTTTCCATCGTTACGGGACTTGACTTTTGCGTGTTCGCCGTGACATATACTACATTTGGCTTTTACGTTTGAGACTACTCACTATTTTTAAGTAATTAATTGTATTGCCCGTACAATTCTTTGCTGCAGATCATCAACATTTTCAACATTTACTTCATAAACAATACTTTTGAGATGCCCCCATAATTAAAAGTCCATAGGATTTAAATCAGGGGATCGAGCCGGCCATGGCTGAGGTCCACCGCGTCCGATCCATCTGCGTCCAAAAGTATTGCTTAGGTAATTTCTGACATTTAGGGCGAAATGTGGGGGTCTCCGTCATGCATAAACCACAGGTTATGTCTTATGTCAAGAGGTACATTTTTTAATAACCCATTTAGTTGGTTTTGCAGGAATTCAAGATAAGTTGTAGCATTAAGTCTGTGAGGTAAAAAAATTGGTCCTATCAAATTACACCCTACAATTCCAGCCCATACATTTAAGGAAAATTGCTGTTGATGATGCCTTTCAAAAACTGCGTGGGGATTTTCGTCAGCCCAAATATGGCGGTTACGAAAATTGACGATCCCGTCGCGCCTAAATCCAGACTCGTCAGTGAACAATACACAATTCAACAAGTTCTCTACATTATTATGTTGAAGAAACCATTGGCAAAATTGTAAGCGAGGTATAAAATCTC
Organism: Tillus elongatus; assembly: GCA_964006375.1. Classification (NCBI taxonomy): domain Eukaryota; kingdom Metazoa; phylum Arthropoda; class Insecta; order Coleoptera; family Cleridae; genus Tillus; species Tillus elongatus. The sequence goes on from OZ023265.1 coordinate 67,718,447, forward strand.
TTTCAGGCGATAGTGCCTGCACAGGTTGGATGTGATATGGACGCAATTGTTGCTCGTGAAGAACTCGCCATATCGTTGCATTGGATGCTCCCAGATGATTGGCCATTTCCCTAGTACTTATTTTTGGATTTTCTTCAATTTCATCCAGAACAGCCTCTTCAAAATCAGGATTTCGTGCACTTCGTGGTCTGCCTCGATCAGCAGTAACTTTATTAAGGGGTACCTGGTAATATATATATATATATATATATATATATATATATATATATATATATATATATATATATATATATATATATATATATATATATATATATTCGAAAGAGACAGATCCATGTATTAGATAATGTAAGTATGTACCTGTTTCTCGCAGACGGATGTCAATCCGTTGAAACATCCTTCTGTCTGCAATTCTCCGATTTGGGAAGGCTTCTTGATACAATCGTTTCGCCTCATAACAGTTACCAAAAGCCCGTGAATACATAACATGCATGTCTGTTAGTTCATTGTTGGTAAAGACTTCCATATTTAATTAGAAAAATTACGGACAATACAATCAATTACTTAAAAATAGTGAGTAGTCTTAAACGTAAAAATCAAATGTAGTATATGTCACGACGAAAACGCAAAAGTCAAGTCCCGTAACGATGGAAACCACATTGTTAAATGGTTTGTTTAAAGTTTGTTATCATGGCTTCTTATTGTATCTTCATGATTGTGTTTTGTCAGTTCTTTTATTTGGTAAGATTTTAATTTTTAACTAGAGAATAAGATAATTAAGTTTATACATACTAATAGCAATTAAAAGGTGAAAAATGTATTCCTATGATTTGTCGCAGAATTAATTGTTGAGCGACATCGACATACAAAAATTGAAATATCTCGAAAATGGTGTGTCTGAGCGATTTAAATCAAATATACATTTTTTGCTTACAATTGATAAGGGCTGCAATGTAGCTATACGGTAGGTCGATATTACTGGATGTCAAAAAATTATAGCCAATTGAATGCAAGCCATGTCTTACAGGTGGCGCCCTCTGCCAGCAGTGTTATTAACAATAACATTTAAATTTCTTGCCCTCGAAAATACCCACATGCCAATTTTCACGCCAAAATTTTAATTTGACTCGGACTTATTCGTGAAATTCTGACAAAAACAAATAATTTTAACACGCTGAATTAAAAAAACTAAGCATTTGCGGACCCATATTTATATTAAAAAAAAATAGTCTTATTTTTTGTGCTGATTGTGCACCTGTAACATAGACCATCATTTTTTAAACACCCTGTATGTATATATATATATATATATATATATATATATATATATATATATATATATATATATAATATATATATATATATATATATATATATATATATATATATATATATATATAAGAATTGTATTACCTAGTTGGCTTCTTTAAATAATATTTTAGTGTTTGTGTTATAATTACAATTTTGAAAACCCAACTTTTCACAATACAGTTTTTAGACCTGACGATCGTTTCGCTAACAATGTTAGCGTCATTAGAGGAATGAATAAACTTCACTCATTGTTTTTGTTATTTTTGACATAACCATAATGAAACTGACTTTTTTTTTTTTTGTTCCCTCAGGGCTCGTCCGCGGCCTTGCCGCCCCGATAGCACCGCAACCCTTGGTTGATTGTGCATACCCCTAGTCTTACTCCACCCATTCCAGAATCACTGTGCCTTGAACTAGTCTGCACAGCGATTGGTAGGGTGAAGTTTTATATTGCTCTGTCTCCGGTCTAGAGTGACCGTAGATCAGTTGTCTTTTCCGGTCCAGAGCTATACACTCGCACAAGATGTGCTGGGCTGATTCCTCCCCCTCGCCGCAGAGTCTGCATGCGAGGTCCCCTTCGAACCGCCCCATTTTATGTAGGTGTTTCTTGACGGCCATGTGTCCCGTCAAGAGACCTGTTGTGTTTCTGAGCTGTCCTCTGCTAAGGTTTAGCAGCTCCACAGCTCTCTTTGAACTGGGTCCGTCAATTATTGACTTCCCATGTCTGAGCCCTGGACAGTCCGCCCAGTACACCTTGTGTTGGTTTCTGACCCAGGACTTAATGGCTCCCCTGGCAGTGCTCTTTGACACGCCCAGAGCCGGTTCTGGTCCCATAAATGGTTCTGCTGACCCCCTCTTTGCGAGACTGTCAGCTTCTTCATTGCCTTTGACCCCCGAGTGACCCGGCACCCAGATGAGGGTCACCTCATTCTGCCCAGCCAGGTCGCTCGTCTCGTCTCGGCACTCACTCACCAGCCAGGAATTTACCCGTGGGCTACTTAGTGCCTTAAGGGCTGCCTGGCTGTCTGTGGCTATGAGGATCCGCTTGTTGGTGTAGCCCCTCCTCTTGTTCTCCCGCACACAGTGCAGGATGGCGTACATCTCGGCCTGAAACACCGTTGCATGGGCTCCGAGGGAAATACTGTGACTTACCCTCGGTCCTTCCGAGTAAACACCTGCCCCCGTCCCACGCTCCCCGCCAGATCCGTCCGTGAACCAGACGAGCGCGTCCCGTGGTATGCCCGGTGTCTCCTCCCGCCATGCCCCGCGATCAGGGATTTCCACTGTGAAGTTGTTTTCCCTGCACATTCGCGGGCTCGCGAAGTCTGACCTCATTTCAAGCATGGGTTCCTTCACGATCTCCTGAATTTTGCAGTGGCCCCTGAAGCCTGGGTTGATCTTCAGTCTACCATTGCAGGCTAGTCTGTATAGTCCTAGCCTGGCCTCTCCCATAATAACGAAGTGTAGGGGGGGTAGATCCAGCAACACCTCCATGGCGGCTGTTGGGGTTGAAGACATGGCCCCTGTGATGCCTAGGCAAGCCATCCTTTGGATCTTGCCTAGTTTTTGTTTGGCACTGGATTGTGTCACCTTAGGCCACCAGACCAGTGCCGCATATGTTAACGATGGTCTGACCACCCTTGTGTACAGCCAGTGGGCCATACTAGGTCTTAGTCCCCACGTTTTTCCATATAGCCGCCTAGTGACGGCTAAGGTCATGACTGCCTTACGCAGTATTTTTCCAATGTGACCATTCCAGGTTAGCTTAGAGTCCAATACGACCCCAAGATATTTTACCTCCCTGGCCATTGGAACGCTCCTACCGTATAGAGTGAGAGTTCTGTGGCTTTCACACTTCCTCCTCCTCGTAAACGGCACGACGGTTGCTTTCTCGGGGCTCACCCCGAGCCCTTGATCAACCGTCCACCCTTCCACCACTTTCAGTGCAGTCTGCATACGCTCCCACACTGCCTGTGTGACCTTTCCTCGGACTATGATGACAATGTCGTCCGCATAGCCCTGTACCTCATACCCCCCTCCCGAGAGCCTCCCCAGCAGGCCGTCCACGACTAGACACCAGAGCAAGGGAGACAGAACGCTCCCCTGCGGACACCCCGCCGCGACCCCCGCCAGCAGAGTCCCTCCCGCGAGTGAGGTGAACACCGCCCTGTCCCTGAGCATGGAACCGATCCACCTGCAGCAGGTCTCCTCTATTCCACGCTCCCGGGCAGCTGCCAGAACCGATCCGAACGAGGTGTTGCTAAAGGCCCCCTCTATGTCTAGGAAGGCCCCCAGCGCCACCTCCTTGTTCTCCAGCGTATTCTCCAGTTTCAGCACCAGTTGATGCAGTGCTGTTTCTGTTGAGAATCCTGCTCTGTATGCATATTGTCCGCAGTGTAGAGGATATGCTTCCAGTACACCGCCCCTAATGTGCCGGTCGAGCAGTTTTTCCACTGTTTTCAGCAAGAAGGACATGAGACTTATTGGCCTCAGGGACTTTGCCTGGTCTGTTGGACGCCCAGGTTTAGGAATAAATACAACCCTGGCCAGTCTCCATGCCCTCGGAATGTACCCCAGAGCCAGGCTGGCCCTCATAATGAGGGTAAGCACCGGCGCCAGTATATCTATCCCCTGTTGGAGCATGATGGGCATTATTCCATCAAATCCCGGCGATTTGTATGGCTTAAAGCTGTTAATGGCCCATCTGATTTTGCTCCAGGTAACCACCTCTTTAGCGACTGTCCAGTCTACTCTAGATGCCCGCCTATAAGGCGCCTCTATTTCTGAGTGTTCCCAGTCCGGAGGTGATTGGTTTATTATGTTACAGCCGGGGAAGTGCGTCTGGAGTAAAATTTCCATAGTTTCCTCCCCCGAGCTTGTAAAGCCTCCCGTGGGTGTTCTAAGGGAGCCTATGTTAGTCTGAGGGCCCTTAGACAGGATCTTGTGTAGTCGAGCACTCTCGGACGTGTTTTCCACTTCTTCGCAGTGCCTCCTCCACGACTCCTTCTTGGCGTCCCTCAGTCTTTTGTTATAGGTCGATAGGGCCTGTCTATATTCATCCCATGCTCCCGACCTTTTGGCCGCGTTAAACAGCTTACGAACCTGCGTCCTCCTTTGCCTGAGGTCCTCGTTCCACCATGGGACGTTCCTGGTGGACACCCTCATTTTCAGGGGGCAGTTGGCGTTATAGGCCGAGGTAATTGCGTCTCGCAATTGGACTGCTGCAATCTCGAGGTCTATTGAATCCCTTATGGCCCTCTCAACCCCCCGCAGTTCCACAGCTAGGTCTGCCCTGTAGGCTTCCCAGTCCGCCTTGCGGGGGTCCCGGTACCATACCGTTTCTCTTTCGACTTTGGCGATTTCAAACCGGATGTATCTGTGGTCTGAGCTACTCACTTCCCCAGACACAGCCCAGCTTTTAACAAAGTCACCCAGAAACTGGGTGGAAACTGTTAGGTCTAAAACTTCCTCACGCCGTGTTGTGACGAATGTCGGTTTATTACCTCTATTCAATATGTCTAAATTAAATTTCATAAAGAATTGTAAAAGTGCCTCACCCCTAGAGTTTGTGTCCGAGCTACCCCACAACTCATGGTGCGCATTCGCATCCATGCCGATGATGGTCTGCCATCCACCTGCTCTGCTACCCACCATCAGCTGCTCCAATTCGTTGGGTGGAGGAGGGTCCGTGCTGTCCCCTGGCAGATAGGCTGACGCGACAGTAATGTCCCTCAGCCCATCCGCTCCTCCACATCGGATTTTGATCGTTGCCAGGTCCCTGGAACAGAAATTCATTAGAGGGAGAAACTCTATCCCTTCCCTGACAAAAATGCAGGCCATCCTTCTCGCTGGACCTGCTGTAGATGAGCTTTCCATTAGCTCCGCCGAGTCCCTTGATCTCTCCTTTGTAGGAGTACGGTTCCTGGATGAGGGCCACATCCGTGTTCCTCAGAGCCATTAGTAGTCCGGCCGTGGCTGCCCTACTGTGTTGGAGGTTGACCTGAAGGAACCTAAGTCCCATTAACCCTTAATTGCTTCCCCAGTGGGCGGAAGCTAACCCTTCCCATGCCCCAGAATGCCTTGAAGGAGGTTCCTTCAAGGGCTCTGTAAGATGTCGGGTCGATCGAGAAGGCGAGCGTCTGTCCTTTCTCCTCTGCCTTCCTGCTTAGAACCGACCAGTGTTGCGTCCCCAGTTCAGGGTTCTGGATCTTAAGTCTGCTGATCACCGTCTCCTGCGGGACGGTGTCAGGGATCCGTACGAGGACCTTGCGTCTCTTTGGGAGTTCCTTGGGCTCGACGGCTGTCAAGTCCGCCCCCTCCCAAATCTGACCGAGGCCCCCGATCGTTTTCCGCAGCCAGTCCCGCGACTGCGGGCCGGCACAGGTTATCCAGAGGATGCCCCCCGTCAGGCGCGTCCGGTGGAACTGAGGCGGGCTCTCCCCTTCCTGAAGAGAGTCCACTGCAGCTACCACCGCAGCCTGGATCAGGTCCGCCTTCCCCTGGTCTAGCGTGACCTCAGGATGGCGTCTGTCAATCACCGCCATCCCGAGGCCCTCCGCAGCCTCCCTGTAAGAGCCAGTCTGCGCCGGTGTTCCGGCCTTAGTTCCTTTGGGAGGTCTGTCTGTAGTAGGCGTGCTAGAGCCAGAGCGCGGCGTCTTCCGACTCGCACTCTCCTCTTGCGCCTTTACAGGCACCCTGGCCCTTTTGGAACGTCTGTCTGTAGTGGGCGTGCTAGAGTTCGAGCGCGTCCTCTTCTGACCCGCACTCCCCTCTTGCGCCTTTACAGGTTTCTCGACCGTCCAGGTCCCGGCCGCCATTTTTGCGCCCTCCGGAGCTTCTTTCTTTGCGCCCCGGAAAGACGCTTGGACTGCCGGGGCAGTCCCTCTACTCTAACAGTAGAGTCCTCACTGGTGGAGGGGCCCCCGGAGTCCGCGGAGCTCGCCGCCCTCCGGTGGGACCCAGCCTCCAGCTTGGGTGTCGGGGACAGGTCTCTGGCCGAAGCTACCCCCTGATCCCCCGTATCTACGCCGGTCGTGGGACCTCCAGAGTCCGCTGCCGCACCCTGGCTCGTCTCCGTTTCCGGGATAGACTCAAGGCTCAAGTCTGTAGCCGGAGCCACTCCTCGAGCCTCATTGGTTTTGGTTTTATATGTATTTATAATCTTCATGTTGTTCCCACGAGAATGGGGGAAATACTGTCCACACCATCAGAACCCCCTGTGTGGTGCAAGGCGGGTTACTCTGGAGGGTTGCCTGGTACTCCAGAGGTTCCGTTCACGACACCATCGCCCTGGTGCCATCCATCCATAGGCACGGGTCACGTGACACCGTAGATTGGGGGAGTTTAGTTCGACCTCCTTGTCTAGATCCGTCATGTTTAGTTATTAGCAGGGTCACCTCGTGCAGGATGCGGATTTTTTACCGCGCATGACGGTCTTGGGGAAAGCTTCATCGGGAGTTTATGTTGTTATTTCCACTTCCTCAGCTTGCCCCCTGGAGTCCTTTGGCCCGCGACTCCTTAACCCCATGAAACTGACTTGCTGTCATATTAACTCATAATAATTTTGATATATTTATTTATAAAAATGTAAATTTGACAACACCGCTTTAAGTGAACATGTATATTTTGATAATATAGCCAGTGTGAGTAGAGAGATAGTTGAGGAGGAGTGCACACAGAGATGATTATCATGTTATTCATCAGTGGTTGAATTTTTACCAGGTGTTGTTTTAATTAATTCTGTATGTACACATTTATCTCTGTCATTAGCTAGCAATAACTCGTTGCTGGCTGGTCCTTCTTGGGTCGGTGTGCTTGTGCTTACTTTGTCTCTCGTTGCCCTCTCTTCTTTGTTGGCCTCTTGTGCTGGTGTCGGTTGGTTCCTCACCTAAACTTTGTATCATGGTAGTAGGTAAGAGAACACATAACCAACAGCAGACTCGTTCATGTACGAGTATAAGAATCAGCTGCCTGAAGTTAACGTAGTGACTTTAGCTTCTAAACTAAAAGGTAGCCGAGGAAGTACAGGCAGTTTTTTTTCAATGTGCTAAGAAAGGCAATAAAGTTGGAATAATGAGTTTTTGTACAATGGCCTGATTCACCACGCAGAATTCACCTGAAATATTTTCGGTTGTAGGCTTGTTTATTTTAAATCAAACACCTCATACATTATAACATTTTTGAATTTCTCTAAAAGTTTCAAAGCGGCCGATTAATAAAATAAAGCTATTTTTTCACACTATTTCAGAAAAATCTTTTAATTTCCAACATTTTTGTCAGCTGCATCATATTATTGACACATGCACATCTCTAATATAAAATATTGTTAAACCTTGATTCTTTGAC
>OZ023265.1:67726302-67912207 GCA_964006375.1 Tillus elongatus
TTTGACTTTTTATTACCACACCAACAAACCTGAGACCTAATCCCTCTTAGGTCTAGAGTTGAACACACTGAGGCAGGCCTTAGAGACGATCTCCAGTGAGATCTGCGGAGTAGGCAAGTTGTGGCCCCGTAATGGAACTACAACACCAAGTGAAAGTTGGAATCTGTGATGAGCACTGATAAGTACACTTGGAGAATCAAAATCACCACAACACATCTTTTAAAAACATGACAGTCTTTCATTAATAAAGTTAGCGTTATAAGAAGATGAAAATTTCAAATTCAAAATTCATCATCTGATGTCGCTAATTTTATTAGTGAAACGATCGTCAGGTCTTTAAAAGATGTGTTGTGGCGATTTGGGTTCTACGAGTGTATTTAACTAACTACAAAAACCCAATCTACCCTTATCCACGGCATATTTCCTTAACCTCTTAAAAATTGCTCTAAAACATAAGCCAAAACGTCGAGTTTCAATGAATTCTGGACGGAATTCAACCCGAGAATCAAATATATATCTTTCTCACACACATATGTATATATATATATATATATATATATATATATATATATATATATATATATATATATATATATATATATATAGTACGAAGGCGGGTCAATAAGTCAGTGACATTTTGAATTTCCCACCTCTTCGCAGGAAGGGCAACACTGCTCCTGTCAACAAGCATATGCCACTTGACTCCTGTCAAATTTTTAACAAGCTGCGTAATTTAGTTTGTGTTAGCTGGCCATTGAAAGAAGACAACCTTTTAAGTTATAACGATAACGGAAAAAAGTGAATTTCGTGTGCTCATCAAACATTATTTTTTGCGGAAAAAACATCACTCAAACCAAGGTTAAGCTTGATAAAAACTATGGGGACTTTGCACCATCAATTTACATGGTAAAAAAGTAGTTTACTGAATTTCGTTGCGGCCGTACAAGTACAAATGAAGCCGAACGTTCTGGACGCCCAGTTGAGGTCGCTACATCCGCAACAATTGAAAAGATTCACGATATGGTGCTGGTCGATCGGAGATTGAAAGTGCGGGAGATTGTGGAAGCCATAGGCATATCACATGGCTCAGTGGTTTCGATTTTATATGATCACTTGGGTATGAGAAAGCTATCCGCACGATGGGTGCCGCGTTTGCTCACAATCGACCACAAACGCAATCGTGTGACAACTTCGGAGGAGTGTTTGGCGTTGTTCAACCGCAATAGGGACGAGTTTTTGCGCCGTTTCATAACCGTGGACGAAACATGAATTCACCACAACACACAAGAGACCAAGCAGCAGTCAAAACAGTGGGTTTCTCCATGCGAATCTGCGCCGAAGAGGGCCAAGCTGGGTTTGTCAGCCAATGAAGTCATGGCGACCGTTTTTTGGGATGCGCACGGTATAATCCACATTGATTACCTTCAAAAGGGAAGAACAATCAATGGCGAATATTATACCAACATACTGGACTGATTCAATGACGATTTGAAGAAAAGACGACTGATTTGACAAAGAAAAAAGTTCTTTTCCACCAAAAAATGCAAGGGTGCACACACGTGTGTAGTCTTCATGGCGAAATTGCGCTACGAATTGCTCCCTCATCCGCATTATTCTCCGGATTTAGCCCCGAGTGACTATTTGTTATTTCCAAGCTTAAAGAAATGGCTCGGCGGAAAGAGATTCGACTCTACTGATGAAATCATCTCACAAACAAATACCTATTTTGAGGACTTCGACACATCTTATTTTTGGAAGGGATAAAAAAATTGGAGAAACGTTGGACGAAGTGTATAGAACTCGAAGAAGACTATGTTGAGAAATAAAATGTTTTTTTTTTCAAAAAACCTGTGTTTCATTCAAAAAGTCACGAACTTATTGACCTGCCCTCGTACAAGAATGAAATTTATCCTATGGTTTTTATGGCGTATGTTACTATTGTAATTATTTCATATCAGGCCAGACGGCCACGGTCAATACTTGGATGGGCGACCACCTGGAAACACCATGTGCTGTTAGATGACCTCGGAAGGAATTGGGGGTAAATTTGCAGATTACCTCTCGAACGTTTTTAAACTGTATCCAGAAAGCACAATAAATTTTTCTTGTTGATACACCCAAAGAAAGTTACGGGACCAGGAATGAAGAAGGGTGCTGGGCGGGGTAGAAGAAAAAAATATGTGCAGAAAATGCGAAGAAAACAGGATAATCGGACCTCTAAAAGATGCCTTCTTCACATTTTGAAACCGTACCCCTTAAACCCTGTCTACCCCGCACAGCACCCCTATTCGCACCAGTAACTTTCTTGGAAGCTGTTCACAGGAGAGGTGTCTTGTAGTTTATACAACCAGGGTGGTTGTAGACTGCGAGAGGGGAAGAAAAACCCCCACGACTAAGGACCCCTCCCCCTTTGTCGCAAGTGAACCGCCAGGGGAAGGAAAATGCACATTACAATATAAGTACCCAGTTAAAAGAGAACATGTAATAGTAAATACTGTCAAATGATCGAAATTTAAAAAAGAACGGAAAATTCATACACACTCACCCATTTCATATCAAGCAATGAGGTAGGTCTGGCCCTTGGGTGTAAATAACCGGCGACCTCACGTTATCCCAATTACAAAGACAATGTAGGAAACAAATAATATGTAGCGGATTACGAACTCGCGACATACGCACGCTCTAACTACTCTAACACTAGGTAGAAGGTGAAGAATGCACAATTTCAGAATGAAGGCCTTGGAACACGCGAGTAATTACGAACCCGAAGACAGCGACATGTGTAGCGTACAAAAAGCAATCTGGTAGTGGTGCATTAGTGGTAATCCAGCCCAAATTCCTGTAAATCCCAGCACAATGGATTCATTGTTAAGGTTACGCCGAACGTCAAGGTATTGGAGGGCCCAATAACTTCACAGTGAAGTAAAGGAAGACAGTGGCACTAAGGCAATAAAGGAAAAGTGTGGATTTTTCAAAAAAAAACTTTGAATTAAAAAAACTCTGAAAAAAGAAGGGTAAATTGCAGATTAGCTTCCGAACACTTTTCAAAAAATTGTTTTGAGAAACATTACTAGGGCCATTCCTGGATGCACAAACCACAAGAAAAATTTCTTGTTCACACCCCCCCAAGGAAGTTACGGGACTAGGAGTGAATAGGGGTGCTGGGCCGGGTAGGTAGTAAAAAAGAAATATGTGCAGAAAATGCGAAGAAAACTGCTTGAAAGCTGTCTATTTGAAGCCATATCCCCATTTAACCCTGCCTACCCCGCACAACACCCCTATTCGCCCCAGGTCCCGTAACTTCCTTGGGGGGTATGAACAAAAAATTTTTCTTGTGGTTTATGCAACGAGGGTCCTTGTATGCACACGAGAGGGGAAGGAAAATTCCTCCGTCGTGGAGGTTTTCCTTTCCTTCCCCTCTCGCGTGCATATAACCAGCCTCGTTGCATAAACCACAAGAAAAATGTCTTGTTCATACCCGCCAAGGAAGTTACGGCACCTGGGGGAATAGGGGTGTTGTGCGGGGTAGGCAGGGTTTAAGGGGGATATGGCTTCAAGATGTGGAAAAGACAGTTTTCAAGCCCGTTTTCTTCGCATTTTCTGCTCATATTTCCTTTTTACTACCTACCCCGCCCAGCACCCCTATTCACTCCTGGTTCCGTAACTACCTTGGGTGGTGTGAACAAGAAATTTTTCTTGTGGTTTGTGCATCCATGGGGGGCCCTAGACGTGTTTCTGAAAACAGTTTTTGAAAAGCGTTCGGGAGCTAATCTGCATTTAGAAAAGGTAAGAATAGTGTCAGCGTGAATGTACGATATCAAACTTGATCTATCAGCAGTCGATTTATCTAATACTGCCTGGGAAGTAAAGTGCAAATTCACCCAAAATGGGAAACCACCGACTATATTTGCCAATAAAGTTTTCTTAAATAACGGGAAATAGCAACAATCGTGTTAAGTTGTATGTATTTACTTTTTATGTAAGTTAGATGCAGAGCATAACTATCCACCCGGTATTCTTAGTTAGCAATCATTTTTTCTTTGTGTTACTATTATCCTTTAAGATTCTGATGACCTAATTGATCTTTAATCCCAGTATTAAATGTATATAAACTTAGTGATAAAAGCACAGTGCTGGCATCACGTCCCTCCGCCTTCAGAATCGTGGACAGGCTCACCGTGTTCTATCACACTCACACATACAACGATAGTCTCGCAGGTTTTAGAAGCAAAAGCTCACACAGTCACCGTCAGTAGTGAGTAGAACTTCCACAGATGTAGTGTGGAGCTTTCGTCCTTTAAAATATCACGTGTTATATTTTATAAATCCCTGTATTCTTTAATGTTATCGTTGCAAAGTCGTATGGAATTGTGAATTGAGAATCCAACGGGCCAAACGATGGCACAGTGTGCCAGTGTGCAGTGTGCGCGTCTCGGACCCATTGTGCGTTACTATCCCCTCCATTCCCAGCCCTTGGGGTGCCCTCGCTCCCATGTCCCTTCAGCCCTACTCTCTACTCTCTTCTAGTCACGACTGTATAGTAGCGAGTTCGAGTTGGAGCAGAGCACGTTGCTTTGCCGGAGTCTGCTGCAGCAGCCTTCTCTCGATTATTCGATTCACAAATTGCTTTCCAATAACGCATAAAACTGAACTCTCCGGGGTTGAGAAGATATGTTGCTGGAGATCGGCCGTTTGCTCCTGTTGTTACTTATTAGTTTGTTCGATTAGTGCCTCAGCCATAATCTGGAGTTTGTTCTTCGTTATCGGGGAGATAAAACGTTTAGCTGTTAGTTGTCTGGGATCCTGAAGAGTGGTGTTAAGTGTTCTGGGGTGGTTGATGGAGTTTTTGTTGTGAGGGTTGTTATATGTGATATTGTTGTTTGTAAAGTGACAGTCACGAGGATATGTTGTTGTATGTGTAATGTTTGGTGCACGTGTTCTTCGGACAGACGCAGACGTGGTTTTTGGTGTGCGGTTTGGAAAGTTTACATCAGAAGACTTGTTGATGGGTTTTGTGTGGATCATGGGAACCTCTTGTAAGTACTAGTTTTTATAATTAAATTTTATAGGTACTTAGGCGTCAAGATACTTTAATATGATTTTCTGTAGACTTTTCCTTCATAGCGGATCTCGTTTCGAAAACTCTAAGAGTTTGTTAGTAGTTAATATTATAAAACCTTAGATCTTAGATCTAGTGTTGCTTATAGTATTCTCTTTCTGTCGAAATTATACAAATAAGAGGGTCGTCTACCAAAGTATTACCATTATTTTGAGTATACTTTAAAATACAGTATAATCCACCATAAAATAACTTAAAACCAAAACACACTGTGGGTAAAGTGCTTCTTCCATTCATTGAACATTTTGCAAGATACTAATTGTTGAAGGTAAACTGGATATTCTGGTAGTGATATGAGAAACCTGAAAGGTTTCAGATGTAAAGATCTGTCAGGCAACTGTTGTCACAGCATTTTCAAATTACACTTTTCGGTTCTATTTTAATAAATAAATCATCGTATTGAAAACAAAACAACCAGTGGGTGCTAAGTATAGGGATGTGTGACAGGTGTTTCTCTAAATTAACAAAATTAGGGTTCCTCGACTACTTAATTTTCAAACCTGTTTGATAAGGTGATTCAATGTTTTTCTTTTTAATGTAACACCTTATAAAATAGGCCACTTCGCAGTTAATTGAATAGTTTTTTTTAAATAAAATTAAGTACATACCTACTACTAATTAAAACAGACTCCCAAAGTTGTTGGTAAAATGTTTAAAAAAATGTATTACCTACATTCTTTAACTAATTTTTAAAACAAAAATACGAGCAGTTAAAAGAATGCAAGTCTGTAAAACTTTTGCAGCTGGCAGCTTCACGAAAAACCGTGCATGTTGTAAATTCATAAATTGATTTACCGGGCTTTGGAAATAATTTCAGCACTCTAGTTAGAATTATTCACTCGTCCTTAAAAATTATAAATATTTAGGCTAACTAACTAAAGATTTACTGATTGGTCTAACTTAATTAAGATTTATTTTATTAAGCCATAAGAAATCCCGATATTCACTGAATATATCTGGTTAGCTTGGACAAGTAAGCAAAATTGATTTTAGTTGCTATGGTAACCACTAATATGTCTAAATAATGTCATAATTTGACATCCAAAAGTTGAATACTAACAAACCTGTCAGTATTTGAAAACGGCGTGCCGAAGAAAAGCTAGTTTTTGTTGAAAAAGAGTTAGTTATAAAGTATTTAAAAGTTAAGTACACTTTGGAGAACCCAATTCACCACAAAACATGTTTCAGACCTGATGATTGTTGCGCTAACAAATTTGACGCCATCAAACGGATGATTAAACTAAACTAACAGTTCTTTTAATACTTTAACTTCGGTCTATTTCTGCGACTATGGCCAATCACCGGGTAGCAGTTTCACTTAGCAAACCTGGAAATTTTGCCGAACCCCTGCCTTTTTGTGAGGAGGGTAGGGATCTTTAATATCGCATGGACACGGGACCGACGGCTTTAGGCCCCCTTCGAAGGGCGGAACGTACATACATTCAACTTGCTCAAATACAACCTCGGTTGATGCTTATGTTACAGTATGTACTGAAAAAGTAAAAGTGTAACCCTGGGAATCAAACCTAGTACCCTTAGGTTCAGAGGCACACGTTTTTACCCCTGGACCATCGAGGCTCTGTTAGTTTAGGGAGACGGTCGACTTAACCGCAACTGTAAATTACCAAAACGGCGCACACGACAAGAAAGCGTGTGTAACGAAGAGTAATAATCTGAAAAAATATATACGGAAAATCCATAAATAACAGATTAATTGAGAAATTAAGTTCTCAAAGACACACGGTTTGCACGTTTCAAACTGTCAATTTTCAGCAGCGTTGCCACAATTAATATTTAATCCCAATGGTGTTTTGTCGCTTTAACGAAATAAAAGATCTAAAATGCTTTCTACACACAATCCTGCCGACCTGACCTTCTGGACCTGACAACACCGCCTATCTGCATCAAATATGTCAACGAAACAACAGTCAAACCTCAGGTGCAAAAAAATACGTTTTTGTTGCAAATCGAAACATTTTAATTGCGTTTATCATTGAAAGGTTATTAAAAACGAAATATACCACATTGTTTAACTTTATTAAGTTATGTACAACTGTTTTTAGGCCATATTCTATTATAATCACGTTAATATGTAGTTGCGGTTAAGTCGACCGTTCCCTAGTTTAGTTTATTCATCCCTCTTATGACGCTAACTTTGTTAACCAAACGATTGACACGTCTGAAAATGTGTTTTCGTGAATTGGGTCTTCCAAAGTGTAGGTACTTATCAGTGCTCCTCACAGGTTACATTCTTCAGTGAATGTATTAAGTTTTTAGAGTTAGAGAGGCCAAAAGTTTTGCTCATATGGTAGATACTCCAGGTGATCAATGTCATTCATATGCTACCGATAAAGACTGGGTTGCAGATTTTAAGAGGACCATCAAGCGTCAAATAAGAGTAGTCCCATGGAAGATCAAGTGCCGTGCCCACTCACAAAACATTGATTTTGTCCATGTAATAATCTTAAAAGATCGACAGAAACACCTCACATTTCACATGTACGTGTTTTACCTTATTCGTCACAACCTGGGAATGAAGAAGCGTCTGGCAATGTAAATTCTGAAATGCTTGAATGCTGATCAGAAACGCGCTGGTTCGATAATCTCAAGGGAGGAACATTCTTCCAACGTTTTTAAACTTGTTACGTCGCCCTGGCATTATGTAGAAAACATTGGCCCACTATGATCCAAAGATTAAAGAGCAATCGAAAGAAACTTCCGGTTCTCCACGATCCAAAAAATTATGTATCCAAATGTCGGGTGGTAAAGCCTTGATTCGGTTTTCTGATACAAAGATAAATAAAATTCTGCTGTTTCTTTCAAGGTAGAACTGATAGAAAAACATACTATAGTGAATTGCTAACTATATTACGTGAGAAAATTGTATAAAACGCCCCGTAAAGTGACCAAAGATGTTGTAGTCTTACAAGACAACGCCTCTGCTCACAAATCAATTATACTGCCAGCAATTGATAAAATTGGTTTTGAATTGGTTGACTACCAGGCGGAATCCTCCGGATTTATCAGACCAATATTTATTGCCAAAGCTTAAAAAACATTTGGAAGGTGAACGATTTTCTACAAGCAACAAAGTAATATAATATGTTCCGTTGAGGACTGGTTTAAAGACCAATAAAAATAATTTCTTTTTCAAGGGCTTACAATTGCTTTATGGACGTTCTGCTGAATGTGTAAGCTTGGAGGAGATTATATATGGAATTAAAAAAATATATATTTTAAGAGAATCTAGTTAAGGCTAAGTACTTCTTAATACCTCCTCATATATTCTGAATATTATTTATCATTCTTTCTCCACACACTCTCTTGACAGTGTTCTGTGACATTTCAGCAACATATCTATGATATTAACTAACAATTTAAAATCGAGTAATCTAACTTTTATTGACAAACTTGTGTCTGTAAGAATAGCAGCCTTTGTGATCACATTGTAAGAATGTGTAGCTCTGAAACCAAAGGTCCCGAGTTCGACTCTCAGTAGGGGGTCATTTCACATTTTCAACAAGTATTGTAGAATTAACATCTACCCAGATCGCGGTATTGTGATTGAGCAAGTTAAATGTATTTTGTCGGTCCCGTGTACCAATCAGTGGTGGCCACCTTAAAGCTAGGACCCCCCCCCCCCCCACACACACACACAAAGAAAGGGATTCGGCAAAAATTCCAGGATAGTTAGGTAAAACTGCTCTCCAGCGTCGGTGATTGGCCATAGTTGCTAAAATAGACAAACGTTAAAGATACACCACAAAGAAAGGGATTCGGCAAAAATTCCAGGATAGTTACGTAAAACTGCTCTCCAGCGTCGGTGATTGGCCATAGTCGCTAAAATAGACAAACGTTAAAGATACACCACAAAGAAAGGGATCCGGCAAAAATTCCAGGATAGTTAGGTAAAACTGCTCTCCAGCGTCGGTGATTGGCCATAGTCGCTAAAATAGACAAACGTTAAAGATACACCACAAAGAAAGGGATCCGGCAAAAATTCCAGGATAGTTAGGTAAAACTGCTCTTCAGCGTCGGTGATTGGCCATAGTCGCTAAAATAGACAAACGTTAAAGATACATTATGTAATAATAAGAGTGAGGGGGAATTAAGTGTCGTGTCAGAAGAAAACATATCAGCATTTTATGACACACCAGCTGACCAAATTACTTTCGGTAATTAATAAAACGTCACTTTTATGATATGTGTTAATCACACAGTTGCTTTAATTAATTACACCGGAAACAAACTAATTAAGTCATAACTGGTCATAGAATTAAAAATACCTATTATTTTGTGTCTGTAGGTAAACAAATGGGGATAATGAAACAACCTTTCATAAAAAGAAGTGGATACATTTTTAAGCCTGTCTAATTTTATAAGTAGAACCTCGGTGGTTCAGTGGTGAACAGTTTTTAGTTATATGCCATAAATATTTATAAATTTATTTGCACAATGTTCATATAACGATGTATATGCACTATACAATGCACGTCTTTAGCATATGTTTGCGACATTAAATTGGGTTTTTACCGAATTTTCATGTATATATATATATATATATATATAGAGAGAGAGAGAGAGAGATAACGATCTTCGATCTTTCGAAAAATTTCAACTGAGTCCCTAAGAATCCTATTAGGATCCATGATATTTTAAAATAGCAATTAATTATGTATTTAGAAAACGAAGAAAATACAAAAAAATAAATCTGTGGCTAATGATGATAAAGTCGAGCCCATACCATCTATTGTCCACCACCACCACAAGGCAGTACCATTTTCTAACCAAAAGTTTCCTAGGGACGCCAACCAAAAATTGTGGGTACCAAAAACTGTATCAATTTTCAAGACAATACGTCAAATACTTTTCTAGATATGAAGGAAAATATAAGTTCGGTACCTCTTTCTTCAGTTTGGGTGTCCCTAGCGTTCATATTTTGGCGATTTCGAATTCTCTGTTGGAGTTTACACACTGTCGCCACTTCCTTCTTACTTTTTTGGCCTATACTTATCTGGACTCAATTTAGAAACTGAGTAAATTAAAAAAATACTGGCGCAGTAAGTGCCTTATGGTAAGAAATCTGGTGTAGACGTAGTTAGAAAACTAAATTTAAAAATACAGGCGCAGCAAGTGTGCTCTGGTAACAAATGAGATTACCATGCGTATTATAATAGAAATATTGACACATCAAGTACGTCATGGTAACTGATAAGATATCAATATGTATTATGAAAAGAATACTGACTCAGCAAGTGCTTTTGTCAATGTTTCTTTCTCTGGTATGTAGGGGAGTAGTGAAGTACCTAATCATAAAATAGCAATTTAATCACTTGTAGTATGATTGAATCTAATCTATGATATCTTATTCGTTACTATAACGCACTTGCTGCGTCAGTATTTCTTCTTGTACTGCCAAAAAATGACAATTTAATCATAATTCGTATTATAATAATAATATAATAATAATAATAATAATATATATTTGTCTTATAATAGGTATTATAATACCTTCACTATGTGAGATATAATACCTCGTTGCAGAACCAAGTAGTATGTTGTCAGGACAGCTCCAAATAACACAAAGTGTTAAATATTATAGACTGTATACAACCAACTGACAATAAAGTAAATGGTCAGCCCTGGCTCATTTCTGCCCTAATATAGGGACAAAGTATGTAAGGCTAGATGCATTCTCACCACAATTAGAACCGTAGACCGGTTTCGCTCTAATTAGAGTTCGTCAGTACGGCATACTAATTGTAGCGAAAATACACCTATAAAGTAATATGGCTATGGTAGCCAGCCTTCCAACACTAAGTGAGATATAAGACAAGAAGCACGTGCCGCCATCTCGTTGCGGAACCAAGTAGCATGTTCTCACGGCAGCTCCAAATAACACAAAGTATTAAATATTAGAGACTGTATACAACCAACTAAGAATTTAGTAAATTGTCAGCCCTGGCCCATTTCTACTCTAATATAGGGAGAGTATGTAAGGCTAGATGCATTCTTACCACAATTAGAACCGTAGACCGGTTTCGCTCTAATTAGAGCTCGTCAGTACGGCATACTAATTGCAGCGAAAATACACCTATAAAGTAATATGGCTATGGTAGCCAGCCTTCCAACCCTAACTACTTTATAGGTTGCTGCGCTAATTTCAAAAATTTTTTAATTTTTTTTTTTTTGAAAATAAGGGAACTGATTTTTATTATCGGTATCCGTTTAAAATAGATATCTACAAGAAAGGAAAGTAAAACTGTCAGAGATGCCACTATAATTTAATTTAATTTGGAAAAACTATAGAAAAACCTACTAAAAATTTAATTTGATAATTTATTTATTTTAAACCATTACTAATACTAAGGTGTGAACCCTTGCTCCAATTTATATGTTGTCTAATTGAAAATCCTTCAACAAAAACAAGCTTTATAAAAGTGTAAGATTAACAATAATAATTATGCGACAGGCTGTTTGCAAACGTATGTCGTTACATTATAAATACAAAGATACGTTATTATTATATTAAGAAATTGAACATCCAAAAGTATTTTATTTAATTTTCACAAGAACAAAAAAATAGAATCGTAAATAAGTTCACTTATTTTGGCAAGTCCTTTAACCACAAATTTGTAGGTAACTCTCCGAAGATCGCTCTCTCTCTCTCTCTCTCTCTCTCTCTATCTTCTGGTATGTATAATAATAATATCAGAAAAGTATTACCTTAGGTTATTGGTTTTAAACTCTGGGTCAAACTTTGGCTGCTATATTGTTTCGTAACACCAAACCAAATAAGTCTTCACTCCGACAAAGCTTAGTTTACCAAATAAATTCAGAAAATTGACGTATGCCGGAAAAGGCTGTATTTAACTTTTCTAGACTAACTTTCCAAATTATTACGCATTTTCTCTGTCCTTTCTATGTATATACTTCCGTGTCTAAATATCTTCTGGGTAATTGCCAATTGAGTATGACAAGTGATATTATCCAACGTAACGGCTGCGATTTATACAAAACAACAGTTTTTTAAAACTAACAAGACGTGAGTCTTTTCCTTCTAGATTCTGACTGCTAATTTCACTTTGGTGTTTTTGATTATCACAAAATTTTTCGCCCAGAAGAGAACAACACTTTTCCATTAATGCACAAGTTCACTATTCAGAGAACGATATCAATTTCCATCACTTTACCAGCGCCGCAGGTTCTGCACGATACCCACCGTCTCAGCGTTATCAATTTTCTACCTCGTTCCGATAAATATCGAAATATCGGCCTGAAGTAGATATCAGGGAAAGAGAGATAGATCGATACCATTGACAGCGGCGTCGATTGGGGGAATTGAGTATTTTAATTAAAATGACGATCTTCACCCGGAATATGAAACCAACTATGGAGATGATCAATTGAAACGGGGATTTATAAAAATACCACGTTGCACAGTGTGTTTTCGCTGCAATTAGTATCCCGTACTGACGAGCTCTAATTGTGTTCTAATTGTGGTGAGAATGCATCTAGCCTTACGTTATAATACCTTATTGGTCCGATAAAGAGAAGGAAGTGGCAACACTGCATAATATTCGAACATGGAAATCGGTGTGTGCCTGAATCTGAATTGGATTTCTCCCGTTAAAATACCCTGTGTCTTTTAACTTTTGGGAGGGTTAAATTTAGCTGAATTGTAATATTTTGTGGCGAAAAATATACTGTTTCTTTGTGTGCCATTAATTTTTGATCATTTGTAGTTTCACGATGATTTTACGTATTATTTACTTATTGCATCGAATCAACTTTCACCCATTGGTGAAATTATATAACCTTAGTTTTAATAATTTTTTTTTGCACAACTGAGATGGTAGCTATTTATGTTGCTTTTACCGTTTTCTACTTGGTACGTAGCCAGTGGCGATTTCTCCTAGCGAGCTAGGTGTGCGCCGCACACCCTAAAATGTAATTAAAATGTGCACAGTTAAATATGTTTTATTTCTTTTTCCCTTAGTCTTAATACACTAAATATTTTATGACAATCGATTTAATTTACTTATTTGATTTCATAAATAGTCGGTTAATAGTGACTTGGAATGAAGTAGGTACCACATCTTCTAATATATTCAGAGAATATGAGTAGGTCAATAGCAACGGGGAATGAATTCGGGTTAGGTGTGCGTTAATATTTCCGAACAACTTCAGTCGATGGAGCTGTATTGGTATACAATACAGTCCCCCACCCATGTGTTTAAAACAGTGAGGAAAATACCATTGATTTTAACACTGCGGTGAGCGATAAAAATATCGCTCAAGACAAATGAATGGAACGCCGGTCTAACCAACGTTGTGATAGCATTATTTACAAACATTACGACTGCGCTTGCAGAGACCACAGTATTATAGAATCGAAGTCTATAATACATTTTTGTAAATTTTCGTAGAAAAAATTCACTAATGGGGAGATCTCGACTTTTGAATTTAAAAATTTTTTTTGCAAATGAGCGCGAACTAGGACCTCAAGAACCCATATCTGGGGTCAGTTTATATATATATATATATATATATATATATATATATATATATACATACATACATATACATAGGTGTCACACCGATAACTCAAAATATAATCGGCCGATTTTGATAAAATTTGGCATGCACCTTCCTTCTGTAAATGTCTTGGATAAGTTCGTTAGTCAGGAAAATCGGACGAGGTTTTCCGGGAAATTTTTGAGTTTTCATTCGAAAAAAATTTGTATCTCAAAAAATAAAAAAGATATGATAACCAAATTTGGTAGGTACGTTTACGATATAAAAAGTAAACTATACACCAAAATTTAGATTTCTATGTTACATGAAAAAAAGTTATAATAAAATCTTTGTGCCAGATCATTTCTATGAAAATTCACTACCATAACGCACTTGCTGCATCCAGGCTTTTTACACATTTTATTATTTAGTACCATATTAACATTGAACTACTTTTAATGTTTTTAGTTTTCACCCCGTTCCGGACAGTGCTAAAGCTAACACAAATTTGTGTGAAGAGAAGAGGTTGTATAATAATTCCATGTTCTTTTCGTGTTTTAAAGTTTTAAGTGACTTTTTAATTTGTTAGTGTTGCGGTGGGAGATTAATTTATTTATCTACGTATTATTCCCATATAGATACAATATATATATATATATATATATATATATATATATATATATATATATATATATATATATATATATATATATATATGTACATTTAGTGTTAATAATTTTTAAAACCACCACTAACAGCAACTCGTTACCGCACACCCGAACATTTTGGTCAGGAGACACCACTGTACGTAGCCTGAAGATGTCCAAAAATGATACAGGCAGGAGAATTGTAAGTGCATACATCGTAAATAGCAAGGAAATTGTAATTAAAAGGGAAACCTATCAGTTTCTTTCTGAGATATCGACGGTGACCAGACATCGTTAATTCACTGGATAGGTGGATTCTGTTTCATAAATATTTGTAATAAATAATAGGAGAGACATAAAAACAAACATAAGTGTCAGACAAAAGAAATCAAAACAAAGGTTTTGTAATAACTCATAATGTAACTGTCTCGTCTCACAGCTGCGTCTGTTATAGGAATACTTTGAAATCCATAAATCTTTCTTAAAATAGTCTATAGAAATAGTATGGAATGCCGAGAAGAATGCTTCAAATGCCTCGTTTTTACCTGCAGTGATACATTTGTATTCTTTCCTTGATCATCTCTACTACCTAGAAATTTATCTGTGTCCATATTTTAGTCAGGTTTATCTATGTTTCATAGTTTATAAGTTTATAAACGTCAAAATTTAACTAAAATAAAAATTAGTATTTAAACTAAAAACGGGATAAACTATGAAACATAGATAAACCTGACATAAATATGGACACAGATAAATTTCTAGGTAGTTACCCTCGATAACATTGATTATTGAAGTTTGGAAAGTTTTAGTGAATTTTCTTAGACAAAAATCACTAATGAGATCTCGACTTTTGAATTTTGAAAAAATTTCTTCAAATGAGCGCGATCTAGGACCCCTAGAACCCATATCCGGGGTCAGTTTCAATTTATATATATATATATATATATATATATATATATATATATATATATATATATATATATATATATATGTATGTATGTATGTATGTATGTATGTATGTATCACACCGATAACTCAAAAAATAATGGGCCGATTTTGATAAAATTTGGCATGTACCTTTCCTTTGTAAATGGCTTTGATAAATTCGTTAATCAAAAAAATCGGACTAGGTTTTCCGGGAAAATTTTGAGTTTTCATTCGAAAAAAATTTTTTTCTCAAAAAATAATGTGCCGATTTTAATAAAATTTGGCACGTACCTTCCTTTTGTAAATGGCTTTGACAAGTTTGTTAGTCAGGAAAATCTAACGAGGTTTTCCGGGAAAATTTTGAGTTTTTATTCGAAAAAAATTTTTTTCTCAAAGAAAATAGGCCGATTTTGATCAAATTTGGCATGTGCCTTCCTTTTGTAAATGGCTTTGACAAATTCGTTAATCAAAAAAATCGGACGAGGTTTTCCGGAAAAATTTTGAGTTTTCATTGAAAAAAAATTTTAGCTTAAAAAATAAAAAATCTATGATAGCCAAATTTGGTAGGTAGGTTTACGATATAAAAAGTAAACTATACACGAACATTTAGATTTCTATGTTACAAGAAAAAAAAGTTATAATAAAATATTTTGTGCCAGATCATTTCTATGAAAATTCACTACCATAACGCACTTGCTGCGTCCAGGCTTTTTATTTATTAACGCATCTAACTGTCTATACAGTATACAGGGTGCGTAAATTAGCAGCAAAAAAACTTTCCAATTCTTCTCAACATTGCCAATTTCTAATTACCTGGAATTACTTGTTGCGATTATTTGTAACGTAATTACATATAACCTAGTAACTTGTGACGTAATTACATGTACCGTAGTAACTGATGACGTAATTATATGTAACGTAATTACCTGTAACGAAATGGTACCGCCCCTACCTTTTTATTTAAATAGGGGGTGACTTGGTACCGCAGTTGAGTTAACTATAACTCTATAACTAAATGCATTCATTCTTCTAGTATGTGAAAACTGGAACCTGTGATGAGCACTAATAAGTACACTTTGAGAACACCCAAATCACCACAACACATATTTCAGAGACCTTACGATCGTTTCGTTGACAAAGTTAACATCTTCAGAGGAAGAAAAATTCTAACATGAAAAACTAGATCCCGTATATTTATATCGCGTCAAGGTAAACGAACTAGTCCGAAGTAAAGTTGTCGTCCAAGAACGATCGTTTGTTTATTGCGCAGTGAGACAGGTCGGAGACTTGCTTTAATATTTTGGTCGACAAATTTATGACCCTTATCTAATATAGGTTTAAAAGGACCAAAGTTCTTTGAAGAATCAGCACGTTTCCTTTCGATCTAGAAATTTACTATGTGGATATTGGTTCATGCCGATAAAGACATCTGGTGAGATAACCAACATAAACTCACCCATCTCTTTTAAAAATAGAAAACTAAAAACCCAGATGTCTGTCTCACCGTGTTAACTTTAACAAAGGAAAAATAGTTCAACTAAAATACTACATAAAAACTATATCTATATTGATTTTAATTCTACGTGAAAATATTTATATTGACTACATATATACAAAACCGAACAGGTATTTAAATCAAGACAAACATCGTGATTAGTATATGTATAAACCGGTCGAGTTATTGACAATAATTTATTATTCTACCAGACAAATTAGGAGTATTTAAGCGGTCAAATGCAAAGAGAAAACAAAGGGTTAGAAATTACAGGTGCCGCACGATTTAATGAAGTTTTGTTCTTAATAGACCTTAATATAAAAATACTTTCAAATGAATCAAGCATAGTTTGATGTCTGACATTTTTGACAAGTTTCAAATTTTCTTTGTCGATGTGGTGGTTATTATCCCATATATGTTGTGCCACACATGATTTGTCCACCGTACCATATCGTAACTGTGCGAGATGTTCACGAAATCTGGTGGCTATGTTTCTCCTAGTTTGGCCCACGCATTTAAGATCACAATCTTTGCAACTAATCTCATAAATTCCGGACATTTCAGTGACTTTGTCTTTGGTATTACCCAACAAATTTTTTAAATTACTCTTCGTCGAAAACGTCAAATATAAATCGGCTTTCTTAAAAATACTTTCCAAACCCTTTGTGATTCGTGGTTCATAAGGTAAACACACAATTTTTTTCTCGATTTTATCATTCTTAAATGTCGTACATTCAGATATCACCTTTGTTCTGTGTTTGTTAACTAATTTGTCTATTAAACCATCCGAGTAACCGTTATATCTCGCCACATTTTCTATGTATTTTAATTCTGTATTAAATCTATTTTTACTCAACGGAAAATTGATCATTCTATTTACTAAGAAATTTAAACTACCCACGAAATAGAAATCAACAATAAACTTTCGTTCCTAGATGTACTAGTTATTAAAAATAAAAATAAAGGCTCGCTTGAATTCGATGTCTATAGGAAGGAAACGGCTACTATTAGTTATATTCCTAATGACTCACATCATACGTTTGCACAAAAAACGGCTAGTTTAAATTTCTCTGTTAGGTTTTTTTAACTTTTTTTCGTCTTTGGTGCAATTTTAGTTATCTCATGTATTTTTAATATTTTTAGCGACTTTTTGTTTAAAAAAAAAAGACTAATGAAAGATAAGCACTTTGAAAACTTTTAATTCAAGTTTAATGCTGTTGTCCTTAGTTGGTAAAACCATTCAACAGTTAACATAGACGTAGAGATTTGTGACATCAGAAGAGGTTGTATTCTTCTCTACAATCGGATTCAATTTTTACAGCATCGAGAGGCAAAAGAATTCTCTCTGTGAAGCCACAGAATAAGTATCTAGTTATGTATTTAGATCATATCTTGAATATTTTTTAATTTATTTAACTTACTTCAATTATTCATTGATTGTTGTTGCCCTTACTTGGTGAAACTTGTCCATACTACATACAGACCTGGAGACTACTTCTCTGGCTTCACTGTTGGTTTTTGTAGGTGAAGGAGGTAGCCAGCGTGTGTGCTAACTGGAGCAAGTGGCCCTTCGAATTCTGGAAGTACTAGGAAAGATTTCACACAATGACTTTTTGGGTTTGAATGTTTCCATTCTGTTTTTGTCGCGGGGGCGTTAGCGGGTAAGTATAAGCTTTGGACGCTTATGCTTATGTGAAAATTAAGTGTGGAGTTATGCAATACAGGTATTTTCGTTACTTGAAAAAGTTACTGAAAGCCGGATATTATTATTAGTAAGGAAAGCTGCGGACATTTACTAGAACTTCCAGAATTCGAAGGGCCACTTGCTCCAGTTAGCTCACACGCTGGCTACGTCCTTCACCTACAAAAACCAACAGTGAAGCCAGAGAAGTAGTCTCCAGGTCTGTATGTATTATTTCTATTAGCTAATTTTCTTATAAATGAATTTAATGAATTTCTTTTGTAGAAGCATTTGTTGAGAATTTTTGTGTGAAATATTATTTATTTGATGGAACATTTTTTAAACGAAATTCGTCGATAATAAGGTTTTAATGGATTTTCGTGCAAACAAATTATTTTATTTTCAATTTTAATTACGTATTGGGTATATAATTTGAATTTTATGTATGCTTTTAACAAACAAATTTATAAAAAATATTTAGCTAGTTTTCGCAGAAATTTTTTTGCTTCCGTAGAAATCATTTTTTGTAAGGTATTTTTCTGAAATTTTGGTAATTGATAAATGTTTAATAAGTTATTATAAAAAAAAATGTTTACGGATCTTCTTGAAACAATTGCTTGCAAATTTTCATGAGATTTTTGTTGTCTCTTCGATAAAGTTTTTGGGAAAAATTATATTTTGGTAGGTGGGTAAATAACTTGAAATGGTTCGTTGGCCAGGAAAATCTAACCAGTTTAACAAAAAAATTAATTTATTGTTACTAGCGAATTTTTTTGTACAAAATGTTGTTTTAATAGCGAATTTTCTTATAAAATTAGCAACATTTAGATCAAGAAACAACAATCGCTTAAATCGATACTGTAAGCGCCTAGTTATAAAATGGAAAATCTTATTTCAAACTTATGAAAGTCTTTTTTGTTTGAATTTAACTGAAACTTTACTTTATTGCTTGATGTTTGTGATAACAGACATCTGGTATTATCCAAGTGATATTTTAATTAATTTTATTTCAACTTAATTGATTTTTTCAAGCATAAAGCTGATACTATCGGTTAAAAAAATCGATTATCAGCTCTTTCGGTTATGTGTGTTCCCGAAATAGAGGCGGGCATGTGTTTATGTATGTGTCAGCTACTTTGGCTTTAATCAACTCTGAATATTAATATGTTACCTGTAACTATTAACTTAAAATATTATCCCCCACATTATAACTACACACTAATGAGAAATAAATGAATCCTGCCTTTCATTTAATGTATTGTGGTTGTGTGTGAATGTGGTTGTCTTGACAAAGAAAACATAACTTGATTACACCTAAATGGGAAAGTCATTAGTGACCTGATACAATTATATTACAAAAGGATAGAAAATATCACATGTTAAATTACTTACACCTTATTCCCACTTCTTTCAATCTGTTTTAGTGAATTTTCTTTAAAAAAATTCACTAATGGGGAGATCCGTCTTTATATATATATATATATATATATATATATATATATATATATATATATATATATATATATATATATATATATATATATATATATATAGGGTAAACTGCGGAGAGACGGATCGCCGCCTGAGATGGACCACCTCATTATCTCGTTTATTTACCGCTAGATGACAGCGGCGTTAGTACAGACCAAGACGCGACGTGGTGTAATTGAATAATAATCGGTCGTGGGCGCCATATTTGTGCGGCTGTTTCCTTAAGAAAATATATTTCGTTTTGAGTATCCGTTAATTTTTCTTCACAAAAAGGTGAGTATAGTTTTGGAGTAAAAGTAAGTATATTTTGTTCATTTATTTAACGTAAATTGTGAGTTATTCTTTCGTTTAGCACACCCTAACCTCAAAACGCAAGAATGTGTCTTTAATCTGCTAATATTAGGTGGTCCATCTCACCCTGCCAAATGGGTTAGATGGACCGGTTTGATTAGGGATAGATGGACCAAGTGTGTTGATAACTCCTCTTTTTATTTTACAGTTTTTTGGTTAAATATAAATCATAGAATAAGCCCACGAAATATAAAAAGAAAGCAGGGAGTAACAGAGGCGCATGGACCGCAGAACAATTGCAAAATGCCATCGATGCCATTGATTCAAATAACATGGGTGTTAACCAAGCTGCCAGGTATTTCAGTGTTCCAAAGGCAACGGTCTTGCAGAGAAAACGATCGGGAAATCTGAGAAAATGGCAGTTATTAGGTCCAACGTGCACATTAGGGGAAGACAATGAGAGAAAAATCGTGAAACATATATTAAAATTGCAAAAACATGGATTTGCTCCTACTCAGAAAGATGTAAGAGAAATGGCTTTTGGATTAGCGCACCAACTGTCCATCAAACATAAATTTAATACTATGAAAAAGATGGCAGGATATGATTGGTTTTCATTATTCACGAAACGTCACCCCGAGCTCAGCATAAGAACTGCTGAGGCTGTATCTGTGGCACGTACAACTGCGCTGAATCGTGTATCAGTCGACAAATATTTTCAACTGCTTGAGGATACCCTCAGAGAAAGTGGCCTTTTTAATAAGCCCTCTAACATATTTAATGTAGATGAGACTGGGTTGCAACTAAATAATAGACCAGGAAAAGTGGTTGCAGCAAAGGGCTCAAAAAATGTATCTCACATATCATCCAGCGAAAAAGGTGAGACAATTAGTGTAATCGCCTGCTGCAACGCTGAAGGGAGTTTCTTGCCACCTTTTTGCATTATGAAAGGTAAAAACGTGAAAGCCGAATATTCAAACAGAATGCCTCCTGGATCAGCAGTAAAAATGTCTCAAAAATCCGCGTATGTGAATACCGATATTTTCTTCGTATGGCTCAGAGAACATTTTTTACCGAGGAAACCACAAGGAAAAGTCCTTTTGATTCTAGACGGACATACTTCTCATTGTAATTACACAGAAATGCTAGAGTTTGCCGAGCAACACGAAATTCAGATGTTGTGTTTACCCGCACATACGACGCATTTTCTACAACCTTTGGACAGAGCTGTTTTCAAATCTTTCAAGAGTCATTATTATTCAGCATGTAATAATTTTGTGAGAAGAAATCCGAATCTCAGGATAAACAGACTTCAATTTGGCAAATTATTAAGTGAGGCTTGGACATCATCAGCTACAGCAAATAATGCAGTCTCTGGCTTCAGATCAACAGGTATCTATCCTTATTGTCCGAATGCAATCCCCGACTATGCATTCATAACAACAATGACTGAAGATCAGAATAAGGACCCTCAAAACGATGTACCTAACAATCAAAACGTAAGTTATTCTCACCTAGGTATTTTTTATATAATTTCAATTTGTGTTGCTATTTTTTGTAGACGGATATTGTCAACTCTATCACAGCCCAGAAACA
Source organism: Tillus elongatus (assembly GCA_964006375.1). NCBI lineage: Eukaryota > Metazoa > Arthropoda > Insecta > Coleoptera > Cleridae > Tillus > Tillus elongatus. Next base: position 67,748,067 of record OZ023265.1, read on the forward strand.
AAAATTTAGACCAGGTAATGAAGACATAGGTACAGCAAACAAAAATGGTTCATTTGTGGCAAATGAACTTTTTCGGTCACCTTTATCGGAACATACATGTAACGTAAACCCTGAAAGTGAGGTAAGCTTGCTTGATTCTAGGTGTGATAATTAGCACAGATGTGAATCGTATCTTTACAGGTACAAAATACTGTCAGTGTTGGTGCAACAAACAAATTCTCTCCTAAACCTGGCTGCTCAAAAGATCATGATGAGATATTAAACGATGCTTTAATGTCAATTTTTGACGACACATTGAGTAGTGAGTCCCAAGATGAGGTAAAATTTTCTCCTGAAACTGTAAGGAGCACTTACTAAGTAAACTTATTTTTAGGACAACCAGATGCAAAAAACAACTTTAAAAGGCTCAACAAAATATCCATTGTCTTCGCTAAAAAGCAATTTCAACACCAAAACTGCTACGTCTCCATGCCCAAATTCAACGGTAACTATCAAAATCTGAAGCATAACATTTTAATAACAACATACTTCTCTTTGTAGGTCCTTCAGCCACATAACTCCCAAAATATAGATGATGACATAACGCCTGGGAAACGACTAGACATCTTACATCCACTGCATGTCCTTAAACAAAAAGTAGCTGAAGCACAAAAGCGTGGTCTTGCACTAGCTGAAGTTCTAACTTCACCAGAATATATAAAGAGAAGAAGAGAAAAGGAAACAGTACAAGAAAAAAAATTAAAAAAGAAACAACTTGCACAAAAAAAGAAGGCTGGGAAACAAATGCAAGCACGTAAAACGAAAACCATCAAGAAGAAAAAGAAAGCAAATGAAAGTTCTTCTGAAGAATCGGAACCTGTTTACTATGAAAGTGATGATTCCTTGGAAAATTTTGATGATAACGATTGCGTTGGCTGTGGCGAATCCTATGAAGCCACACAAAAAACAGACGATTGGATAAAATGTGTCATTTGTTCCCGCTGGCTCCATGAAACGTGTTTGAAATTTGATGAAATGTGCGAACGTTGTGGCAAGAAAATGAAATCAAGTTCCTTTCGATTATAATTAATCTCGGCTGTTGGACTTTCCTAAGAATATATTGAATTTGTTATTTTTTCCAGAATTGTGATATTTTATGTTACTATGATACCTGTTATAATGATTATTTTGGCTGGTTCAACTCAGCCGATAGGGTGGTTCATGTAACCCCGATAGTTTAGGGTGAGGCAGACCACCCTACGTTTTATAAAAACCTTTTTTTTCAGAATTTACGTTTAAGTTGAGTTTTTTTATAGTTTGTATGTAAAATGTGTTATGTAAACCTATCGAGAGAACATATTGTTTTATCTTTCAAAATAAAAATGCCAGCGGCGCATAAAAAAAGGTGGTTCATCTCTCCCCAATTTACCCTATATATATATATATATATATATATATATATATATATATATATATATATATATATATATATATATATATATATATATATATACATATATATATATACATATATATACATATACATATACTGAGTGACAACTTTCAAAGCGGAACATAGGCCAATAACATGGGAAACCAAATATTTGCTAAATTAAAAGTGTGAGCAGCCATGACATGACAAATTCGAATAATTTTGTTACTGTCAAATCAGACATTTCTGATTATCAATACACATTTTCCTGAAAAGCTTGACATTGAATAATAATAATAGCTATAGTAATGAGGAACAAGTGTTTATTGTAAAAACATATTACAGTGCTGGCAGTTTGCGAAAAGTTTGAGATTTGTCCCCAGTTAAGTACGATGATCTGATAATCGGGCATAATGCTGATTGCCCATTATTAAAAAATTACGAAAATCCTCGTTTACCTTGCTTTTGTTTTAACATAAGACACTTTGAAGAAAAAGCAATTATAACAGTAGTGCCTCCAGTTCCGGTACAATAATAAAATTAACTATTAACAAAAAATCAGTAACAATAATTTAACTGAAACAATTACAACAAATATTCAAATAGTCCCCCATTTTGATATAAACAATATACCAACCTATTATAAAATGCCTTTCGAACTTGTAGGAGTTGTTGGTTATTAACGCGTGCACATTCAGCAAAGATAACCTCCCTCAAAGGATTAATATTTGGGTGACGAGTTTTATAAATCTTGTTTTTAAGGTGACCCCACAAGCAGAAGTCACAAGGTGCCAAATCGGGAGATCTGGCCGGCCAATTAATATTACCACCGCGACCAATCCAATGATTAGGAAAAAATTATCTAAACAGGTTCTTACGTCTACACCAAAATGAACTGGACACCCATCCTGCTAAAACCAGACTTCCCGATTTTCATTTGCATCTTCGTCTAATGCAGGACATACCTTATTTACCAAGGGTTCCCAATAATTTTCTGAATTTAAATTGCCAATTAATTCAAACGGTCCAATGATATGATTATTAAAAATGCTTGCCCAAATATTAATTTTCTTAAGGTATTGGGATCTCGTCGAAAGTTGTAACCTTGGGTTTTGTTGCGCCCAGTATCTTGAATTCTGTACGTTAGGTTCATTATTTTAGCGTAAACGTGCACTCGTCAGTAAAGCAAATCGATGAAAGAAAATGGCGATCCCGATTGGCGCGTTCCATAACATCTTCACAAAATACACGCCTGCTCTCTTCATCTATTGTCAACAACTCTTGATGGCACTGCGGCTTGTACGGGTGGTAGTTGTGTTTTTTAAGGATTTTTCGCACACGCTCCCGAGGAACACCACATTCTTCTGCTGCAACTCTAGTACTTGTAGTTGGATTGACATTGAATAACGCTAGCACCCTTTCCTCTAGTTCTGCATTAACTTGTCTTCTAACGCCTGTTTCATTATAAAAATACATTGATATTGAAATAGTAAAAATTCAGCTGTAAGCTTACCACCCCTATTTTCTACTGTTACACTTGCAGTTTCTTCACATTTTCTTAAAATACGTTAGATGGAATGGGTCGATCATCGTACCTAGGTGAGAACAAATCTCGAACACTTCGCAAACTGCCAGCATTGTAATATATTTTTACAATAAACACTCGTTCCTCATTACTATAGCTATTATTATTATTATTATTATTATTATTATTATTATTATTATTATTATTATTATTATTATTATTATTATTATTATTATTATTATTATTATTATTATTATAATTATTATTATTATTCATTCATTCAAAAATGTTTGATTTGACAGTAACAAACTTATTCTAATTTCGCATGTCATGGCTGCTCATTTTGACAATATTTAAATTATCATCTCATGATAAAAAGAGCTTTTAGTTATTAGGTATTTGGTATCAGCAGGCTCAGAAAATTAATTATCTTTTGATAGACACCACTACCGTTCTTGTAGATAAAAGAGGTGAGTAGCAAACAGCAAATATGTGATTTCCCATGTTATTCGCCTATGTTCCACTTTGAAAGTTGTCACTCGGTATATATATATATATATATATATATATATATATATATATATATATATATATATATATATATATATATATATATATATATATATATATATATATCGTATCGATAACTCAAAAAATAATGGATCGATCTTGATTAAATTCAGTGAGTGCCTTCCTTTTGCAAGTGACTTGGTTAAGTTCGTTAGCCAGGAAAATCGGACCAGGTTTTCCCGGAAAATGTTGTGTTTTCTTTCTAAAAAAAAATATATATCTTCGGAAATAACATGGCAAGGGCAACCAAATTTGGTACGCGTGTTTGTATTATTAAGAGTGAACCGTATACCAAAACTTAGGTCTCTAGGTTTAAAGACAAAAAAGTTATGGGCAGGTAAAGAAAAAAATGGGAGTTTTCCTCAAAACGTCATAGTCGCGATTTGAAACGTCAAAATTGGCAATGTTTAGGCCAAGAACGTGAAACAAATACGGATTGTGAAAAGGAAAAGTTGCAAGAAGAGTGTTCAGCGAATCCTCAAGTTTAAGCTTCAACCGTCATTTCCCACTAAAATATTTACAGAAAATTCATTTCAAATAGACTCTGATGCTTTGGCTGTCGATTTAGTTAAGTTGATGCTTTTGCTGTAGGTTTAGTTAAGTTTATGGTTTAACAGTCTATAATTTTTAGCTAATTTTCGTAGAACAAATTCGTTAATGCATTTTTGCATTTTTTATCGAAATATGATGCATGTTTGTAAGAAAAAATCTGGACGCAGTAAGTACGTTTTGGTAGCGAATTGTCATTAAATCCTTCAAATTTCAATAACTCAATTTCCTATAAACGTAAGATTTGTTGGCTAGGAAACCAACATTTAAGTTTCTTTTCGGAAAAGTTTTGTACATTTTCAAACAATAAGTAATTTTTACAAAATATAGTACATTGTTTCTACATAGGCCATACCGGTAATCAGATTGATGCCTGCTCGCATTTGCTATTAAAAAGATTTTAATGAAAATTCACTTTCATAACGCACTTGCTGCGTCCAGACTTTTAAATTAAGCGAGCAGAAATCCAAACTATGAAAATGAGTGATGTTTTGCGTCTCTAAACGAATACAATACTTACTTATTTCACCTCACATTAAACAAACAAAGGTCTTAACACAGCAAGTGCGTTATAGTAGCGAATTTTGATGAAAATATGAATATATGAAAATTCCTCGAAAACTGGAAAAAAAATGTATTTCCGAAAACAATAAATTTGGTCTGATGAAAATTCTTACACATGTTGCCTTTATAAAGTTTTTGTTAAATACCAAAGTTGGATTATATTAATTGAGAGAAAATTAGTTTATTCAAATTTGTAAACAGTTGCTGAAAATGCGCTACCATAACGCACTCGCTACATCCGAATTACTATCAGTGGGATATATTTTGTCCGTTTATCCATTTAGTGACTAAAGAGGGGAATTGTTTTACATTTATTTTCTTAAATAATAAATTATAACACAGTTAAATCACAAACTCTGTAATTTAAACTGCCGCTATAGAATTCCAGAAAGGATCTATTTCAAATAACTGTTCTGCAAATATTTTAGTTAAATGAAGAACACAGCTATTAAAAGATAAGACCCTATTAAGCACATTTCTTGCAATGCTTATTGTACAAACCCCGCCTTTGTTTTAGAATGTTTGTTTAAAAATCACCAATTTTGTCATTTCAAATTATGGAAGTTAATTTTCATTAAAATGTTTTTAATAGCAAATGTCCCCTAATGCAAGCAGGCATCAATCTGGTTACCGGTATAACCTATATAGTAGAAACAATGTACCATATTTATTCAAAATAACTTATTGTTTGAATATGTACAAAAATTTTCCGAAAATAAACTTAAAATATTTCCGAGAAGACTGGTTTCCTAGCCAACAAACCTTGGGTAAATAGCAAATTGAATTATTGAAATTTGTAGCATTTAATGAAAATTCGTCACCAAAACTTACTTACTGCGTCTCGAATTTTTTTTGCAAATATGCATCATATTTCGATAAAAAATGCAAAAATGCTATAATCAACGGGTGTTCGAAATAATTTTTTAGGTATCACCAACGACTTGTGATTGTCAAAATAATTGTATAAGATGCAGCTCAAGTCACACTATAATTAACGTATAAAACTTTTTCTCGTATCTTGTATAATAACAATTATATTGAGCTTTATCGTAGAAATGCGCCACCCTGTATATATGTAAGCAGATATAAACTGAAATTTCTAGGGGGACTAGTTTGCGCTAATTTGAAGAAACATTTTTAAATTCAAAAGTCGCGGTCTCCTCATTTGCGAATTTTCTCTACGAAAATGAGCTAAAAATTAAAGACCGTTAAACCATAAACTTAACTAAAACTACCGCCAAAGCACCAGAGAAAGGGTTTATTTGAAATTTCTGGAAAAACTAGTAAAATGAACGACAATGACAGTTAAAGCTCAGAACACTCTTCTTGCGTCATTTTCTTTACATAATCCGTCTTGGTTTCAGGCTCTTTGCCTAAATGTTGCCGATTTTGACGTTTTCGCTCACGCGTTTTGAGGAAAACCCCAATTTTTTTCTTCAAATGCCCATAACTTATTTGTATTTAAACTTACATACCTAATTTTGGTAGGTGGTTCACTCTTTATAATATAAACACGCTTACCAAATTTGGATGCCCTTACTTTGTTATTTCCGGAGATATAATTTTTTTTCGAAAGAAAACACAAAATTTTTCGGGAAAACCTGGGCCGATTTTCCTGGCTAACGAACTTATGCAAGTCACTCGCAAAAGGAAGGTACTCAGAATATTTGATCACAATCAGCCCATTATTTTTTGAGTTATCGGTGTCATATATATATATATATATATATATATATATATATATATATATATATATATATATATATATATATATATATATATATATATATATATATATATATATATATATAAATCGAAACTGACCCTGGATATAGGTTCTAGGGGGCCTAGTTCGCGTTCATTTGAAGAATTTTTGCAAAATTCAAAAGTCGGGATCTCCTCATTAGTGAATTTTTTAAGAAAATTCACTAAAATCATAAAATTTTGAAAGCTTTAGTCAATATTCAATAAACGGACACACTATATCCAACTGGGTAATAGTTCAGATGCAGCAAGTGCGTTATGGTAGCACATTTTCAAATTTTAATAAACTAATTTTCCCTCAATTAATAGAATCAAATTTTTGTATGTAACAAAAACTTTATAAAGATAGCATGTGCACGGAATTTCATTAAATCAAATTTATTGTCTTCGGAGATACATTTTTTTTACTTTTCGAGAATTTTTAGTATCTATTTGAAAGATTCATAGTGAAAATTCGTTACTATACCGCACTTGCTCTGTCCAGACTTTTAGTGAATTTTCGTAAAAAAATTCACTAATGAGGAGATCCCGACTTGAATTTTGAAAAAATTCTTTCAAATGAGCACTAATTAGGCCCCCGAGAACACATCCGGGGTCAGTTTCAATTTTTATTATATATATATATATATATATATATATATATATATATATATATATATATATATATATATATATGTATCGCACCGAAAACTCAAAAAATAGTGGGCCGATTTTGATCAAATTCGGTGAGTACCTTCCTTTTGCCAGTAGCTTCGATAAGTTCGTTAGTCATGAAAATCTGCTCGGTTGAGATAGATTAAACAATGATTTGTTTTAATTAGACAGACGGAGTCCCCCGGTCAGTATCAGTTCTGAGCTGACCTTAAATGTATGGAATTTCGACCACGAAAATATAATGCATGTTTGTAAGAAAATAAATTCGGGACTCAGCAAGTGCGCTATGGTAGCGAATTTTTATTGGATGCCTCAAATTTGTATAGCTCAATTTGCTATTAACCTATAAGGTTCCTTGGCCAGGAAACTAGTTTTTTCGGGAACATTTTAAGTTTATTTTCGAAATTTTTTTGTACATTTTCAAACAGTAAAGTTATTTTTATGAAATATGGTACATTGTTTCTACTATATATGTTATACTGGTAACCAAATTTGGTGTCTTTAAAAAAAACACATATTTGCGATTTAATACATTTTTATGAAAACTCACTATCATAACGCACTTGCTGCGTCCAGACTTTTTTAGTTTGCTAACCTTATGCTTTGCCATTGAATATCTCTCACTATTTATAACGACTTGGGAGCTTATACTAAAAAGTTGTTATATAAAATGTTTTATCGTTATAAAAGATAATTGCAAATATGGAGTGATCTTTTAGAGTTTTGTGGAAAAGGGGCAAGCGCAAATTAAACATAAAGCAGCATTTTTCGTTATAGATTAAAGCAATAAACAACCGGCAAATGTCCATTCACATACACTAATATGAGAGCACACGTCCGAGCCGAAAGCAAAATCCAAACGAAATTTAATTAGGACTTAATTTTTCCGTGTTAAACTAATATCTAATTTTCCTTTTTCATTGAAAGAGGGAAAGAGAGAATCGGAAAGAGATGGACTTTGGAGTTCGCTTTAAAAAGCAATTACCTCCCCCTATGCAGTAACATAATTACAGTTCCCCGCAGTGTAAAAAATGCCAACCCCCGGCCGATAAAATAACCAACCGTTCCCACCCCTCGTTACAATTTGTACACCCCTATAGCAGTGAGCACACTATCATGTACGGGGCGATCGATCTATAAATGCAATATGTTATAGCAATTCTCAATTGGATTGGGCCCAAATATAGAATTCAATTATCCTTTAACAATGTGTACAATTACAATTTTTGTTTGACGTATTTGAATTATTCTTTCACCGTTTTTTTTAATGCAATAAAGAAATATATCAATTATTCATACAGACATACGTTAATACAAATACCGTAAGTTTAATTTTTTTATGAAATAGTTCATAATTCGCAAGGCCTATATGTCTCTAAAGCCAACATCAATTATGTTCTTGAGACCATGTTCAGAAATATGCCAACCGGGAGGACATTTCAAGGCTTTTTTCCCTCGGGGATCGTCCCCGTCTTTGCCGCCCCGATAGCACTGCAGCCTTTGGCTTATTGTGCATACCCTTAGTCTTTTCACTCCACCCATTCCAAAATCACTGTGCCTTGAACTAAGTCTGCACAGCGATTGGTAGGGTGAAGTTTTATATTGCTATATCTCCGGTCTGGACTGACCGTGGATCAGTTGTCTTTTGCGGTCCAGAGCTTTACACTCGCACAATATGTGCTGGTCTGATTCCTCCCCCTCGACTCAGAGTCTGCATGCGACGTCCCGCTCGAACCGCCCCATTTTATGCAGGTGTTTCTTGACGGCCATGTGTCCCGTCAAGAAACCTGTTATGTTTCTGAACTGTCCTCTGCTAAGATTTAGCAGCTCCACACCTCTCTTTGAACTGGATTTGTCAATTACTGACTTCTCATGTCTGAGCCCTGGCCAGTCTGCTCAGCACACCTTGTGTTTGTTTCTGACCCAAGACTTAACGGCTCCCCTGGCAGTGCTTTTTGTCACGCCCAGAACCGGTTCTGGTCCCATAAATGGTTCTGCTGACCCCCTCTTCGCGATACTGTCAGCTTCTTCATTGCCTTTGACCCACGCTCCCCGCCGGATCCGTCCGTGAACCACACGAGCGCGTCACGTGGTAGGCCCGGCGTCTCCCCCGCCATGCCACGCGATCGGTGATTACCACTACAAACTTATTTTTCCTGCAAATTCGCGGGCTTGCGAAGTCTGACATCATTTCAAGCATGGGCTCGTTCACGATCTCCTGTATCTTGCGGTGGCCCCCGCAGCCTGGGTTGGCTTTCAATCTATCATTGCATAGTCTGAATAGTCCTATGCTAGCCTCCCCCATGATAAGTAAGTGTGTGTGGGGGGTGGGGGTGGGGTGTGGGGTGACGTGGGGCGTCCAGAAACACCTCTATGGCTACTGTTGGGGTTGAGGTCATGGCCCCTGTGATGCCGAGGCAAGCCATCCTTTGAATCTTGCCCAGTTTTTGTTTGGCACTTGATTGTGTCACCTTAGGCCACCAAACCAGTGCCGCGTATGTTAACGATGGTCTGACCACCCTTGTATACAGCTAATGGGCCATACTAGGTTTCAATCCCCACGTTTTTCCATATAGCCGCCTAATGACGGCTAGGGTCATGACTGCCTTACACAGAATTTTTTCAACGTGGCCATTCCAGGTTAGCTTAGAGTCAAATACGACCCCAAGATATTTTACTTCCCTGGCCATCGGGATGTTTCTACCATATAGAGTGAGAGTTCTGTGGCCCTCCCACTCCCTTCTCCTCATAAATGGTATGACGGTGGCTTTCTCGGGGCTCACCCCTTGGCCAATAGTCCACCTTTCCACCACTTAAGAGTCCACTCTGCGTGCGCTGCCACACTGACTGTGTAACATTTCCTTGGACTATGATGAGGATGTCGTCCGCATAGCCCTGTACCTCGTACCCTCCTCCCGAGAGCCTCCTACGCAGACGATACTGTATTAATAGCTAACATCGCAAAAGACCTGCAGCATTTGTTGGGTCGTGTGGAAGAAAACGGGCCTTAAACTTAACACCTCTAAAAGTTAACGCTTCGCAGTGAACAAGCAGAGTAATGTATCGGGAGTTATCTTATACACTGGAGAACAAATTTAAAGATTGTCTTCCTTACAAGAGATTACCACACGGGCAGAGCAGGCCAGGAAGGCATTTCTGGAAATAAATACCCTTGCTATGTAGAATGTTAATGTCCCCCTGCAAAAAAATTGCGTAGTTATGTTTCCATCATCTTATAAGTACCATTTGGAGAACCCAGTTCATCACAATACACTTTTTATAGTTATCAGTGCTCATCACAGGATACAATATTTACTCATTCATCATTATGCTCTACAGTGCAGAACCTGGGTCTGTGAAGGATGCAATGTGCAAGAGATGCAAGTCAATTCATCGATATGCCGGCTTACAGAAGAAAGCTGCGCATATCATGTCTGGATAGAATCCGAAAAAATAACTGTTCTGGAACGCCCAAATAGGCAAAGAGAAGTCGTTTACTCTATCAAAGATCGAAAACTATAATACTACCGACACACCATGCGTAACGTAAAATATTAAAATAATCTTCTGCAGCTGATTATGTACAATGCAGGTCAAGTGGGGTTTGGGCCGCAAAACAACGTCTTGGCTACACTAGTGTTAAGGAGCGAAGGATATTTCGGGGATAACTTGTCGAACTAGGCGAATTAGACTTAGTAACGAGGTAATAAACTTTAATAAAATAACCCAACTTTAACAATGCTTACAACTAATTTAACCGAATGAATTTTAAAGCCGAAATCTTTACATACTGAATCTTAATTGAAAAAGTCTCTACTTCTCTCTACATGATTAAAATCAAAGTCTCGCGTCTTTACATCTTAAGAATCTAATAAAAAGTCTCTTCAATGTTTATCAACAATACTACTTATAACTTTTACTTGGTTTACATCATACATAATTGCAGACCTCAGCAGTCAGCATTCCTTGTACTGTACGCTGCAATTTCAACTTGTTTATTATTTAGATCAATATGTAATAGTTTTTCAATGCCAATGTTATTGATACATCTGTGACCTACTACTACATGAAAATTTACATTAATTGTCGTAGCAAATTTTCTTATAACTGAATTTTAATTATAAATTGAATGATCTTAACAAATATATTTCCACGCCTACGACTGCCCTTCTGCATAGCTTATTGTTCTCTGAACACTAGTATGAGGACGGCGTTATTCTGGAAGGCCGTGGACAATGTGCAGATTACGATAATGATCGCTAACGTTCGACGAGGACGGGCCATCTGAAGAAGTAAATATAATATAAGTAATAGTAAAGAAATAATTTAAATGACTAACTATTAATATTCACTGATGTTTTATTCTGCCGTGATTTATCATAATTGTCTGCCAGTTTTATCACATCAGAGCTGGGGGTTATGAATCTTACCGGCCGTTTACTAAATATTAGCGCCTCGCCAATTACCCGATCCACCCCCTCTCTACTCCCCCCCCCCATGTCGACGCTACTGATTTATAGTAACATAATATGATGCAGGGACCCTAATATCCATAATGCAGTCGGTGTCGGTGGTGTATAGCCTTTCCCTGAGCCGTCGCCGTTGGAAAGATAGGCACACACACACACACACACACACAGAGAGAGACAGACACACATACACATTTTAGATGTGATTTACTGTTGCAATATTGAACATGTTCGCCATTCAAAGTCTGGAGAGTGCTATTTGAATGCTTCGTGTACTATCCAATGATTAAATAACATAAATTGTGCACTATTACAATATAAGCAATATTACGCTGCAATCTCTCTCTCCCCCCTAAGGGATGGTCGTTATGTAATAAAGCGCGGAAAAGGGGAAACTTTGTATTAATTTCGAAGAGGCGAAATATTGGACTCTAAATTTTATAATTAAAAACACGTTGAGTTTTTGTCGACATTTGCCAAGAATTAACCACAAGACGAAGTGTGTAAAAATAACAACGTCTGGACACAGCAAGTGCGTTATGGTAGCAAATTTTATAGAAATCATTGAACCCCGACAAATCGCAAAGAATCTGGTTTTTAAAAAATAATTCTTTTAGGTCGCAGAAAGATTAAAAAATTTCGTCAAAAATAATGAAGTTGGTTTGATAAAACGTGGTACATATGTTGCCTCTAAAAAGGCTTTCCTACAAACCAACACTGAATTTTGTAGGTTAATAGAAAATTGAGTTATTGAAATCTGAAAAATTGTAATGAAAATGCGCCACCAATGATGTCGTCTACTTGCCTTGTTATCGATATTATTAATCGGGTTGATAACGACCCAGGTAGACGCCTTACTATAGACACCAAAGCAACCTTAAGTTTAATCATATCTCTCTTTTTCCCCTTAGGGCTCTTCCGTGTCTTTGCCGTCCCGTTAGCACCGCAGCCTTTGGCTTATTGTGTATGCCCTTTGTCTTTTACAGCAATTGGTGGGGTGAAGTTTTACAATGCTCTGTCTCCGGTCTAGGCTGTCCGTAGATCAGTTTTCTTTTGCGGTCCAGCGCTTTACACTCGCACAAGATGTGCTGGGTTGATTCTTCCCCCTCGCCGCAGAGTCTGCAAGCCAGGTCCCCCTCGAACAGGCCCATATATCTCTCTTAGGTTTCGGGTTAGACATACTAAGACCTTCGAGGCGACCTCCAGTGAGATTTGAGGAGTAAGCAGATTTGAGGTCCCGAAATTGTACTACAACAACCTAACCTACCTTCTTACACCGATCTAAGGCGTAGGCATATTGATGCCTTTTTTTTTTTTTTTGTTCCCTCAGGGCTCGTCCGCGGCCTTGCCGCCCCGATAGCACCGCAACCCTTGGTTGATTGTGCATACCCCTAGTCTTACTCCACCCATTCCAAAATCACTGTGCCTTGAACTAGTCTGCACAGCGATTGGTAGGGTGAAGTTCTATATTGCTCTGTCTCCGGTCTAGAGTGACCGTAGATCAGTTGTCTTTTCCGGTCCAGAGCTATACACTCGCACAAGATGTGCTGGGCTGATTCCTCCCCCTCGTCGCAGAGTCTGCATGCCAGGTCCCCCTCGAACAGGCCCATATATCTCTCTTAGGTTTCGGGTTAGACATACTAAGACCTTCGAGGCGACCTCCAGTGAGATTTGAGGAGTAAGCAGATTTGAGGTCCCGAAATTGTACTACAACAACCTAACCTACCTTCTTACACCGATCTAAGGCGTAGGCATATTGATGCCTTTTTTTTTTTTTTTTTTTTGTTCCCTCAGGGCTCGTCCGCGGCCTTGCCGCCCCGATAGCACCGCAACCCTTGGTTGATTGTGCATACCCCTAGTCTTACTCCACCCATTCCAAAATCACTGTGCCTTGAACTAGTCTGCACAGCGATTGGTAGGGTGAAGTTCTATATTGCTCTGTCTCCGGTCTAGAGTGACCGTAGATCAGTTGTCTTTTCCGGTCCAGAGCTATACACTCGCACAAGATGTGCTGGGCTGATTCCTCCCCCTCGCCGCAGAGTCTGCATGCGAGGTCCCCTTCGAACCGCCCCATTTTATGTAGGTGTTTCTTGACGGCCATGTGTCCCGTCAAGAGACCTGTTGTGTTTCTGAGCTGTCCTCTGCTAAGGTTTAGCAGCTCCACAGCTCTCTTTGAACTGGGTCCGTCAATTATTGACTTCCCATGTCTGAGCCCTGGACAGTCCGCCCAGTACACCTTGTGTTGGTTTCTGACCCAGGACTTAATGGCTCCCCTGGCAGTGCTCTTTGACACGCCCAGAGCCGGTTCTGGTCCCATAAATGGTTCTGCTGACCCCCTCTTTGCGAGACTGTCAGCTTCTTCATTGCCTTTGACCCCCGAGTGACCCGGCACCCAGATGAGGGTCACCTCATTCTGCCCAGCCAGGTCGCTCGTCTCGTCTCGGCACTCACTCACCAGCCAGGAATTTACCCGTGGGCTACTTAGTGCCTTAAGGGCTGCCTGGCTGTCTGTGGCTATGAGGATCCGCTTGTTGGTGTAGCCCCTCCTCTTGTTCTCCCGCACACAGTGCAGGATGGCGTACATCTCGGCCTGAAACACCGTTGCATGGGCTCCGAGGGAAATACTGTGACTTACCCTCGGTCCTTCCGAGTAAACACCTGCCCCCGTCCCACGCTCCCCGCCAGATCCGTCCGTGAACCAGACGAGCGCGTCCCGTGGTATGCCCGGTGTCTCCTCCCGCCATGCCCCGCGATCAGGGATTTCCACTGTGAAGTTGTTTTCCCTGCACATTCGCGGGCTCGCGAAGTCTGACCTCATTTCAAGCATGGGTTCCTTCACGATCTCCTGAATTTTGCAGTGGCCCCTGAAGCCTGGGTTGATCTTCAGTCTACCATTGCAGGCTAGTCTGTATAGTCCTAGCCTGGCCTCTCCCATAATAACGAAGTGTAGGGGGGGTAGATCCAGCAACACCTCCATGGCGGCTGTTGGGGTTGAAGACATGGCCCCTGTGATGCCTAGGCAAGCCATCCTTTGGATCTTGCCTAGTTTTTGTTTGGCACTGGATTGTGTCACCTTAGGCCACCAGACCAGTGCCGCATATGTTAACGATGGTCTGACCACCCTTGTGTACAGCCAGTGGGCCATACTAGGTCTTAGTCCCCACGTTTTTCCATATAGCCGCCTAGTGACGGCTAAGGTCATGACTGCCTTACGCAGTATTTTTCCAATGTGACCATTCCAGGTTAGCTTAGAGTCCAATACGACCCCAAGATATTTTACCTCCCTGGCCATTGGAACGCTCCTACCGTATAGAGTGAGAGTTCTGTGGCTTTCACACTTCCTCCTCCTCGTAAACGGCAATACGGTTGCTTTCTCGGGGCTCACCCCGAGCCCTTGATCAACCGTCCACCCTTCCACCACTTTCAGTGCAGTCTGCATACGCTCCCACACTGCCTGTGTGACCTTTCCTCGGACTATGATGACAATGTCGTCCGCATAGCCCTGTACCTCATACCCCCCCTCCCGAGAGCCTCCCCAGCAGGCCGTCCACGACTAGACACCAGAGCAAGGGAGACAGAACGCTCCCCTGCGGACACCCCGCCGCGACCCCCGCCAGCAGAGTCCCTCCCGCGAGTGAGGTGAACACCGCCCTGTCCCTGAGCATGGAACCGATCCACCTGCAGCAGGTCTCCTCTATTCCACGCTCCCGGGCAGCTGCCAGAACCGATCCGAACGAGGTGTTGCTAAAGGCCCCCTCTATGTCTAGGAAGGCCCCCAGCGCCACCTCCTTGTTCTCCAGCGTATTCTCCAGTTTCAGCACCAGTTGGTGCAGTGCTGTTTCTGTTGAGAATCCTGCTCTGTATGCATATTGTCCGCAGTGTAGAGGATATGCTTCCAGTACACCGCCCCTAATGTGCCGGTCGAGCAGTTTTTCCACTGTTTTCAGCAAGAAGGACATGAGACTTATTGGCCTCAGGGACTTTGCCTGGTCTGTTGGACGCCCAGGTTTAGGAATAAATACAACCCTGGCCAGTCTCCATGCCCTCGGAATGTACCCCAGAGCCAGGCTGGCCCTCATAATGAGGGTAAGCACCGGCGCCAGTATATCTATCCCCTGTTGGAGCATGATGGGCATTATTCCATCAAATCCCGGCGATTTGTATGGCTTAAAGCTGTTAATGGCCCATCTGATTTTGCTCCAGGTAACCACCTCTTTAGCGACTGTCCAGTCTACTCTAGATGCCCGCCTATAAGGCGCCTCTATTTCTGAGTGTTCCCAGTCCGGAGGTGATTGGTTTATTATGTTACAGCCGGGGAAGTGCGTCTGGAGTAAAATTTCCATAGTTTCCTCCCCCGAGCTTGTAAAGCCTCCCGTGGGTGTTCTAAGGGAGCCTATGTTAGTCTGAGGGCCCTTAGACAGGATCTTGTGTAGTCGAGCACTCTCAGACGTGTTTTCCACTTCTTCGCAGTGCCTCCTCCACGACTCCTTCTTGGCGTCCCTCAGTCTTTTGTTATAGGTCGATAGGGCCTGTCTATATTCATCCCATGCTCCCGACCTTTTGGCCGCGTTAAACAGCTTACGAACCTGCGTCCTCCTTTGCCTGAGGTCCTCGTTCCACCATGGGACGTTCCTGGTGGACACCCTCATTTTCAGGGGGCAGTTGGCGTTATAGGCCGAGGTAATTGCGTCTCGCAATTGGACTGCTGCAATCTCGATATTGATGCCTTACAATTCCTTTCATATTTCATTAAGCTCTTGGAAAGTTCTCCAAAGCAGGAGCCGAAACGTCGAATTTCAAGAAATTCATAACCTAAGACTTAGCGATGTTGATTCTAAAGCTTCTAAATCTGTCCAAATCACTCCTGGAGATTATTTTGTCACAAGTACTTGTGAAGTATTATAAGTACCAACGCAAACCTTTCGCTGCAAGTTTGCGCGGGCAGTCTCATATGTTGTAAGTCTGGACAATCCGGCAGCAGTTGCTCTTCCTTGCATAGGCCTGCAAAATAACAAGTATTCAACTATTGTAGCTCCGTGGCATAATCTGATATAGTAAATCACATGAGAATCGTTGCTCTTCCTTGCATAGGCCTGCAAAATAACAAGTATTCAACTATTGTAGCTCCGTGGCATAATCTGATATAGTAAATCACATTAGAATCGTTACCGCTCTGCGTTGCTTCATAAAGTTGTGATTAGATTCAAGCTACTGATGAATATCCACAGATACATTGTCAATTATTCGATAAATTGTATCGCCTGGCAGAGGAATATTCCTAGTTGTGTAGTAGAGCTTTCACCAAACATTGTTTCTGTCATGTTTATGGTAACTAATAAAATAAGTTACTCTGCCATAGTTTGTGGCTTGTTGCATTTGAGTATTTTATAAGCCACTTTGTTTGTTTTTTTAGTTACAGTGAGTAATTTGACTTTTGTTGCGCGAAAGATCCAAGTTTATCTGCAAAAAAATGCACGTATCTCATTGACATATTCTTTGTGCATAGTTTATAGATGCTCCTTCAATTTATTGCGTTTTATTCCGCCCGCAGTCAAACTTTTGAAGCCAATAACACAATATTGTGTTCTTCGTCACTTATTTTAATACTTGTAGAAGCGAAGTTTAAGTAACCTTTTTTTCTCTCCCTTGGGGCTCGTCTAAGCCTTTGCCGCCCCGATAGCACCGCAGCCTGTGGCTTATTGTGCATGCCCTTTGTCTTTTCTACTCCACCCATTCCAAAATCACTGTGCCTTGAACTGGTCTTCACAGCAATTGGTAGGGTGAAGTTTTATAATGCTCTATCTCCGGTCTGGACTGACCGTAGATCAGTTGTCTTTTGCAGTCCAGAGCTTTACACTGCTGAGCTGATTCCTTTCCCTCGTCGCAGAGTCTGCATGCCAAAAGAAAGTGAGTGGAAACTATTAGATCTAAAACTTCCTCACGCCGTGTTGTCACGAAGGTCGGATTGTTATCTCTATTCAATATGTCTAAATTAAATTTCATAAAGAATTGTAAAAGTGACTCACCTCTAGAGTTTGTGTCCGAGCTTCCCCACAACTCATGGTGCGCGTTTGCATTCATGCCGATGATGGTATGCCATCCACCTGCTCTGCTATCCACCATCAGCTGTTCCAATTCCTTGGGTGGAGGAGGGTCGGTGTTGTCCCCTGGTGGATAGGCCTATCCGACAGTAATGTCCCTCGGCCCATCTGCTTCTCCACTTCGAATTTTGATCGTTGCCAGGCCCCTGGAACAGAAATTCATTAAAGTCAGAAACTCTATCCCTCCTCTGACAAAAATGCAGACCTTCGGGTTCTCGCTGGATCTGCTGTAGATGAGCTTTCCAGCAGCTCCGCCGAGTCCCTTGATGTCTCCTTTATAGGAGTACGGTTCCTGGATGAGGGCTACATCCGTGTCCCTCAGAGCCATCAGTAGTCCGGCCGTGGCTGCCCTACTGTGTTGGAGGTTGACCTTAAGGAACCTAAGTCCCATCAACCCCCGGTTGCTTCCTTAGTTGGCGGACACGAGACCTCCAGAGTCCGTGGACGCTGCCGTCGCCTGGCTTCTCTGCGTTTTCGGAATAGACTCGAGGCACGAGTCTGTAGGCGGAGCCACTCCTCGAGCCTCATTTGTTTTTATTTTGTTGCCCTTCTCCATGTTGTTCTCATGAAAATGGGGGAAATAACTGCCCACACCATCAGAACCCCCTGTTGGTGCAAGGGGGGTTACTCTGGAGGGTTGCCCGGTACTCCAGAGGTTCCGATCACGACACCATCACCCTGGTGCCATACATCCCTAGCACGGGTCACGTGACACAGTGGATTGGGGCAGTTTTATCGACCTTCACGTTTAGGTCAGTCATGTCTAGTTATAAGCAGGGTCACCTTGTGCAGGAAGAGGCTCGTTACCGCGCATTACGGTCTTTGGGAAAGCTTCATCGAAATGTTATGTTGTTGTTTTCACTTCCTGGAGTCCTTTGGCCCCCGACTCCTTAACCTTTTGAGTACGCTTGGTCATTTTTTTGTGTTTTTTATTTCATAAGAGAATTAGCATTGCTACTGGACCTTTCTGATAAAGTAGCAGTTTACATCTGCCACCAATAAAAAATCTATCCATATTTAAAATACGTGTATACTTATACTTCTTTATTTGTATTTAAAATTGTACATTATGTAAATATATAATTTTATTTCTTTTGAATTCCAACTGAGAAACTGTCTTATGTAACACAGTCTGAACGAAACAACTAACTACTGACGCGCTGCCTTTGTTTTATAGTCGCATATTTTTAATCCAGAAGGTTCTAGACCTGTCGATAGTTGCCAAGAACATTTGAGTAACTGTAAATCGTTTTTTTTTTAAATCAACAACACACCACGAGGGCTCACAGCCTAAATACTATCGTACCGTGGGTGTCGACAAGGAGGAAAGAGGCAACTTGTTAATTCTGGACTTGAAGGTTTGAAGGTTCGGTGAAGAAGGAGGAGGGTGATAATTTGACCATAACGACAACGTAACCAATATCGTTAAATCGAGTTAAATAAGTAACAGCTTAGAGTGTTGCGTAAGTATGGGCGGTGTAAGAAAATTTTGTGTTTTGGTAGATAATTTTTTTGTGAACATGCAAAAATAGTAAGAATTGGTACTTGATTTGTGTAATCGTGTAAAGAGGGCAGAAATCTGATAAATACAGGATTAATCGTGTAATCTGGCATCACGGCTTGCGTATTTGGTTAGTTTCGTTTATTTTATATTATGCAGGGGCGCAGAATTAATCAAGGTAAAAAGGGGGGCCTTTAGACTTGTATGATAACGGTTATAAAATGCAACATTTTGTCATATACAGAACAATCAACAAAGCTTTGGTTGCAGTCTTCAAAGCTCGCACCATCTGCCAGATAAAAGACAAACCTTTATTGTCTTCAATGAACCGACAACAGGTCATATAGTTGGTATAGTTATAGAGTAAAAAGCAATTAAATGACGAAAAAACAACGCAAATTGTGTGGTAAATTATCGTTATGATTTCATCGTTAATTGCTAACTAATGATTTTAATTAAGCACACCAAGCTTAGTTCTAACACGAGTACACATTTTAGTTATTAGAGAGTTTGAAGTAAAATTTCCGATCGAGTAAGCTAGAGAAGCGTCAGCAACATCGGAGCGGGCTGACGAGTGCTTACATAAAGTTGTGATCGTGGCGGCTGTGCCTGGAAATGCGGGGTGTGCGGGCCGCCGCCGCTTTTAATTGTTCATTATATGGCTCCTAACTCACTTTTAATGAAGATTAATTTGCTATTTGATTAAGATCATCTTGCAACTTACACAGTCTTTCAGACTCTTCTTATTATTATTCCCATATACGTTCACGAAAGGAAAATCTATCGTTACTATGCTTCCACTTACAGATGCCATCCTCATCAACGGCATCAGCAGCTATAATTTAATCTTACACCGTCGATAATAAAGGCCGCTAATTGATCAATGAGCTAGAAACACTAGGAGAGTGATTTTCTTAGTTTTTGCTTCAAAATTTTTAATTTTTTTAGCCAATTTTCGATGAAATTATTCGCTGAAGGCAAAAGCACGACTTTTATATCAACAACACACCACGAGGGCTTACAGTCTAAATACTATTGTACCGTGGGTGTCGACAAGGAGGAAAGAGGCAACTTGTTAATTCTGGACTTGAAGGTTTGGAAGTTCGGAGGAGAAGGAAAACATGTGCCGGCAAGGAATTCCACAACTTGGAAGTCCTCGGGACAAAATATGGGGCATAACAAGATGTTTTATATCTGGTGACCTGGACAGTAAAAGGGTGCATTCGCTCTGTTCCCCTGGTAGATCTGTTGGGGGCAGCAGGTGGAGGAACTATGGAAGAAAGCTCCTCTGAGCAGTTCCCGTGCAGATATATGTAAAGAGAGAGAAATCACCAACGGCACGTCTGTGGGCAAGGGATGGCAGCCTTTGGGTGAGGTAGGGTCACCGATGAGACGTTTAGCTCTCTTCTGAATTGAGTCCAGGATAGCGAGTGTAGAAGCGGCCGTCGCACCCCAGATGTGGGAGCAGTATTCGAGGTTTGGCTCTATTTGTGAAGTATATAAGGTATAGAGATTAGCTGGTGAAATGTATTTGCGACCTAATTTCTTAGCAGCCGCTTCTGCAATTGATGTGACATGTTGGTGCCAATTGAAATTTCGATCCACAGAAATGCCAACAAGTGAAAAGGACTCGTTACTTTGAATAACTTGGTTGTTCATTGTGATGGGTCTAGGGCTGGTGTGGCTCTTATGAGAAAGAAAGCAAGACTGAGATTTGGTGGAGTTAGGCTTAGACTATTGTATATTTGAGTGGAGGGTGCTGTCTTCCGCGTAACTGTGAACTGGGTTGGATGTGCTAGAGAGGAGGTCATTGATATATATATATATATATATATATATATATATATATATATATATATATATATATATATATATATATATATATATATAAATTGAAGCTGACCTCGGATATGTTTTCATGGGAGGCTAATTAGCGCTCATTTGAAGACATTTTTTCAAAATTCAAAAGTCGGGATTTCCTCATTAGTGATTTTTTTAAAAAGAAAATTCAGTAATAATATTAACACTTTGTTAGCGTCGCAGGAAACTTTTAATTAGAAAATAGGTTTCGCTTACATTTTCTCAGCAAGAAAGGTATTTTTCTGGAATGAAGCTAAAATGAACTATTCCAAAAATATGGACGATTGTAAAAGTAGCTGCAGTAATGTAATATTAACAGCGTTTGTGCTATGACGTCTCTAGACTCTGAGGGTGATGGTGATGTATTTAACTTAACTACATTTAACTATTATTTCTGGGGAGCCATTGTGTCAAGTCTTCTGCGCCTTGACCACACGAAAGTTGAATGAACTTTCAACAAAGAGAAAATTTATCTATTGTTTCCTTTTGTGTGAACATGAAAAGTCATGCATGCATTTATTTTGTTGGAAAAGGTTCAGTAAATGAACATTCGGTAAAAGATTTCCAGAGCGTTTAACTCTGAAATGATATTTCAGAATGTGGAACAGTTATGAGGTCAGCGGGAACGGGGAAAATTAGAATATCACTGATTAAATCTGAGAACAAAGCTCTGTGTTTAATTAGCCTTGGAGTCGAGGAGTGAGTCCAGAAGTAGCCGAGCAGTAATAATATATAACTTTACTTGGCCTCACCTAATAATATCTATAATAAATGTCCCATGTCTGAACATAATTACATATTGTATTATGCAAATCAAATCACATATACATCAACCTATTTGTGTTTGATATACAATATTAATTGAAAAATTAATTAAAACCTTCTGGAATTGCTTTTTTGTCAGCTAAAGCCATTATCACGGTCAACTGCTTTGTTCTAATAGTCTTTATGTATTGTTCTGCATGAGGTTCTTAGGCGCATTTGAAGCTTATTTTGGAAATCTATTCTTTATTTCTTTCTAGTTTTTTTTAGCAAATTACTGGTTTAAAAACCTAAGGAAATCCCCCAAGAAGCTTAAATAAAACCAGCTGACTTTCTTTCTGTAAAGCAATGCAAATTTTAGTTTCAAAAATTTTCATTGAAAATTCGCTAAGAAATTTTATATCGTAACACCTGTACTGAACTCCCTATAATATACGTCGAAATACAAATATTGAAAGACGTTGCATTTTTGTTGGGGAAAATGAATATCTCTATTGTCCTGGAATTCTAGGTAAATAACAGAAGCTGACGTAATTACGCTGAAATCTAGAAAAACGGTTAGAAAACGGTGGACCAAGTCCATTATTGTTTTAAGGTGTGTATAGAAGGCGGCGTGGTTTCGCCACAGATTAGAGGTCTCGTTTTATCTCATTCGAAGAGAATTAGCTAGAAAGAGCTCGCGCACAGCCACTAACAGGTCACGGTAAGAATTTTGCGTGCAGCTCTGGCAAGAGGAAGAAGTTGAACCTCAACGGACAAAGCGTTAGCTGGAGAGGAGTGTTAGCTAGGCGGTTGACAAGTTGACATCGTTCTAATTAGCGTGGCTCATAATTATCTTAAACTAGGTGATAAAATTCCTTTTCGTTGTCGATACTATCTAACAACAGTTGTCAGTGATTGTTTAATACCATTTGATCGGTTTTTGAATTTAAATTAACGACGTGTTTGACAGAAAAACGCGAATTAAGCAGTAATCTTTTGTTCACCGACCTGGTAAATCCCTCAAGTTAATCATACAAAGTTTCCGATTATTACCAAGCTCTGAATCAGTTGGCATTATAAATTTCACTTGAGCCAATTTACATTTTAATTGCTGCAGAGAGATTTTAGTCAAATAAGTTCCGAACATCGACTTAAGACGGTTGTTCATTTAATGTTAGGGGCCAAATTGTCTCACCCAGTATTGGAGCAACAAGAACCACCTGCCCAATAACCGTTTATGGAAAGTACCACTTATTCTCTCCAACCTTCCCTCTCGTATTGGAATTGGTAAGCCTATGTTAGGCCCTGATGGTTGACTCTACTTGGAGAGCATCTTCAAAGGTTCAACAGGTAACTCCAGGTGTCAGGACTTGGTGAGTCGATTAAACTTTATTTGTGTGGAACAACCAAAACCTTTCATGCAGCAGTCTATTATTTGAATCTTTACAATTTGAATTTTCAAAGTAAAATGATCAAATTTGAACTTCAATAGTGTCAGTGAGGTGACTGTAAAGGGCAACTGTAAATTTCCTGTTTATTCTTTACAATTCAATATTGTGAATTTAAACACATAGTACTTGAAAGTGTAATTAGCAGATTTTTTGTTGTAAATTATTTAACCTGCAGGGTCGGCAGTTGATCTGCGCTGAAGGAATCCGTACTGCCTGTCGTAGATTAGACTGTGTTTTCAAGAAATTTTAGTAATTCGGTGTTTATATACTTTTAAATCACTTTATAGACGACTGAAAGGAGAGAAATAGGCCTATAGTTGCTAGTAAGCGCTTTGAATCCTTTCTTGGGGACAGGTTGTACTCGAGCAGTTTACCAGTTATTAGGGAATATGCCTCTATTGTAAGATGTCTGAAACATAGGAGTCAGGACAGGAGTAAGTTCTGGTGTGCATTTTTTGAGAACTGTTGCTGGGATCTCGCTAAGGCCAGAGGCTTTCCTGCTATTAGGAGAAGAGAGCATCTTTCGTAGCTTTTTAGTTTTGAAAATGATATCCGTCATTTTATGCGCGATATTGGGGACTGTTGGTGGTTGAACATTTGGAGGTGGGTTGAGAGTAGAATTGCCGGCGAAAAAACGAGGCAAAAAGCTCAGTCTTGCCCAGTGCGGTAGAAACAATTTCATCCCCTGAAACAAGAGGTGAGAACGTGCTCTTGCAGAATTTATTGCCAATACATTTAGCAAGAGTCCAGAAGGGTTTGCTGCCGTTGGAGCTTGAGAGGACTTTGTTTTTGATGTGGTTATTAAACGAGTTTTTTGCCTCAGAAGGAATGCGGACAAGCGGTTTCTTGCGTCGTTAAATGCTTGACGGTTTTCTTGACTGGGATTGTGTAGAAGCGTTTTGTGAGCTTTGACCTTTTCAAGTCTAGCCTTGTCACAGGATTTAGAGAACCAGGACTTTTGAGTGGCTAAATAGGTTTTCTGTGTACGTGGAATAAATAATTCCATGCCAGCTTGGATAATTTCGGTGACGTTTTGTGAGATATCAGAGGGATCAGGATGGGAGAAGCAGGCAGACGCCTATGGAAATGAGGAGAAGTAATCCCGCATTTCATCCCAGTTCGCGGAGTTGTGCCAAACGATACGTGGGTGTGATGACTGTGTGACGTCGGGTTGCATTGCGCAGGAAGCAGTAACCATGCCGTGGCCTGAGCGACGAAGGCGGTGACTGATGTCTTATAGAATTCAGGTAACTACGTACTAAAATTTAGATTTCTCGTCAAAAAGAAAAAAAGTTATAGACCTTGTATTTTTGGATTTTATATCGAAATATAAGGCATGTTTGTTAGAACAAAGTTCGGGACGCAGCGAGTACATTATAGTAGCGGTCCTTTAAAAGCTTCAAATTTCAATAATTCAATTAACCCAAGGTAACTTGGCCAGGAAACCAGTTTTTCAGGAACATTTTAAGTTTATTTTCGGAAAATTTTTGTACATTTTCAAACAACAAAATTTAATGATATATGGTACATTGTTTCTTTTATATAGGTTATACTGGTAACCAAATCTGATGTCGGCTTTCATTAAAAAAAGGACTTGGGTATTTGCTATTAAACATTTTTAATGAAAATTCACTATAACGCACTTGCTGCGTCCAGAATATTTGTTTTATTTGTTATATGTCGTTACTGTTTTTTTCATCGAATTTTTTTTTAATCTAACATTTGGCTAAAATAATTTTAGTGCTAATTTACATTATTTTCTGTTTATGAACATTATTAACTACGCTTTTTGTCAGATTGGATTTTCTTTGTATGATTTAAAGAGAGACAAAACAGTCGCTCATTACTATTATACATCTTATCTTGTAGCAAAAACACTAATTAAAATCTGTGTCTAGTCCGAAATGAAATTTTTAATAGTTATATATTTTCCAGTATCATCAGCAAGTGGTGGGTATCTTTCAAATCTTAGTAGGTAGGAGTGTCTGAGCTGCACGGACACCGTGTGCTGTTATTTACCTCTGGCAAGACACACATAGCTCACTGGACTTAATTTGTAGTTTGTACTCCCATTTACCGACATAATAATAGCCGGTGCTGGGAAAGCCCATATCCCATGCTCTTCTTGGAGCGTCTATACTTATATTTGTGAATATTTGAGAACACTCTGTTTTCTAGACTGACGCCACTAGTCTGTGGTCTGTGTACAAGACGGCCACCACCAGATATCGATTACGTTTTTAACAGCAATAATGAAATGTTTGGCTCCGATATAATCGGTCGGTTACTCTCTAATGATTCACATAAATAACACACAACTGCTATTCTATTGCTAGAATAGTGTATGTGCAGACAATATTTGTTATTTAAGAAAATTAGTACACAACCAAATTGATCCGACGCAATTGTAATCGTGAAATCGTTTCACCAACAAACTTAGCTTTATCAGGGACGAATTAAACCCTCGATGAACCCTCAGTTAGGATTAAAGTTAATTGGGTTTCTTAGAGCGTACCTGTCAATGCCAACCACGATTTTAAGCTTCACACAGTATAATTAGTACAGTAAAAAGACTGCAATGCTTTCTTCAGCCTCTATACTGCTACGTTGTTATGTTAGTGAATTTTTATTTAGAAAAATTTACTAACAGAGGTAACGATGGTGAGACTGCAAAAATCTTTCCAAATGAGCGCGAACTAGGACCCCCAGAACCAATATCCGGCATCAGTTTCAAATTATGTATATATATATATATATATATATATATATATATATATATATATATATATATATATATATATATATATATATATATATATAAGTGTGTGTGTGTGTGTTGTTAAGTTTTGAATGAAGAAAAGTTGGAGACATGTATTTTTTTATTTTTGTAACTATATAGTTTTATGATTAGAATTTTGCTAAAGGTAATATCACTTAATGTAAGTAGAATAACTAGGGCTTCTATTAACCCTCTCAACAGTTTAGTAACATATTTGGTTTTATTTCTACAATGATTCTTGCTTAAGTGCGCATCATTCCCCACTTTGCCGTCACAGTAATAACTATAATAACAATTACAACAATAAAATAACTAAACAGTAATAAAGCATAATGAAAATATCGACACACATCAACTCATTATTTTAGTTGCTATCGGGGCGACGAGGTCGTCTTATATATATATATATATATATATATATATATATATATATATATATATATATATATATATATATATATATATATATATATATATATATATATATATCACACCGATAACTCAAAAGAGAATGGGCCGATTTTGATTAAATTTTGTGAATACCTTCCTTTTGTAAGTGGCTTGGATAAGTTCGTTAGCCAGGAAAATCTGCCCAGTCCAAATAGATTAAACATTGCTTTGTTTTAATTAGACAGACGGATTCCCCCTACCGTGCCAGTTCTGAGCTGACTTTAAAGTATCTAATTTCGACCACGGTAATTACAATGCATGTTTGTAAGAAAAAAAATCGAGACGCTGCAAGTGCTTTATGGTAGCAACTTTTTATTAAAATCTGCTCAGTCCAAATAGATTAAACATTGCTTTGTTTTAATTACACAGACGTATTCCCCCGACCGTGCCAGTTCTGAGCTGAATTTCTTGTATCTAATTTCGACCACGTTAATTACAATGCATGTTTGTAAGAAAAGAAAACCGAGACGCAGCAAGTGCGTTATGGTAGCGAATTTTTATTAAAATCTGCTCAGTCCAAATAGATTAAACACTGCTTTGTTTTAATTAGATTGTCGGATTCCCCGGTCCGTGCAAGTTCTGAGCTGACCTTTAATGTATCGAATTTCGATCATGCAACTAACTAGAATGCATGTTGGTAAGAAAAGAAATTCGAGACGCAGCAAGTGCGTTATGGTCGCGAATTTTTATTAAATGCTTCAAATTTGAATAGCTCAATTTGCTATTAACCTGTAAGATTCGTTGGCCAGGAAACTAGTTTTTTCGGTAACATTTTAAGTTTATTTTCGAAACATTTTTGTACATCTTCAAATATAAAGTTATTTTGAAAATCATATATGGTACATTGTTTCTACTATAGGTCATACTGTTACCAAATTTGATGCCCGATTTCTTTAAAAAACACATATTTGCTATTTAAACATTTTAATGTAAATTCACTACCACACTGCACTTGCTGCGTCCAGACTTTTTTTATCTGTGAGCCCGCTATATGTGATACGAGTATATTTTAATAACCATTCAAAACTTAATTATACATGGAAACTTGAAGTCTACCATGAGCAATATACACTTTAGTAAACCGCTGTACTCCAAAATTATGTACACGGAGTAAAGAAATAACCCAATTAAGCTCCAAACAAAAATCCGGATCTAAATAACTAGAAATTATGACTCCGCGCAGTTAAAAATATGTGCATGCGGAGTTTTCTACGGTTTCAAATTAGATCTTGGTCATGATCGGGTCCCCTGTAAATCATAATTTAGAGTGAGCAAGAAAACTGTGCAGGTGGGTAGAGATGCCAATTATCAGCAAAAAGAAGACGATAATCCGGTGATCAGGCAACAGAAAGACGGGGTTATTATTGAGTTACGTCGATATCACTTTCCTTTCTCTCTCATCGTAGATAGAGGAGTAGCTCTGGCCCATGTGGCGGGAGGTAACAACTATTTTTAATTTAGTGGTGGAAGACGACATAAACAAGTCATGAAGGGTTTACGAGCGAATTTACGATTATTACTACAACGGAATAAACGTAATTGGGATACAATTTATATGGCTGGATGACTGCTTACCTTAGTCATCTGGATACGCGAGGAAAAACACACTGATTCTGTTGATGTTTGTTACAATAAAATATATTTATGGAAGATGGACTACACCAGGTTGTAAAACTACGCAATAAAAAGAGTAAGAAAATGTTATTTGACTGATGAAGTCTTTTATTCATTATTATGTCAGATAGTTGTTTTAATTTGCATTGTTCTCATAGATACATACACTTAGGCGATGCCCAATTCAGAGCTCGAGTTTCTCTGATGTGTATATTAAAAATAATCAGCAGCTTTTATGAAACCATACCTAAACCAGCTCGTACAAATATCGGTTATAAGGTAAAATGTTACATTTATTATTTTAGTGAAGTTTTATTAAGGAAATTCACTAATAGAGAGGGATCGAATTAGGGCCCCTGGAACCCATATCCACGGTCAGTTAAAAAGTATATATATATATATATATATATATATATATATATATATATATATATATATATATATATCCAACCGATAACTCCAAAAATGCTTCAATGATTTGGACCAGATTTGGGAATTACCCTCATTTTGTTAATGGCTTGGATGAGTTCGTTCATCAGACCTTATCGCCCGATTTTTCTTAACAAAAAATTTAAAAAATATTTTATTAAAACGCAATATCTAAGTAATTGAAACGAAAATATACAAGTTAAGGAGCATAGATAGAGGTAGTTGTGTCCCAATTTTCAAAGAAAATAATAAAGTTATTCGAAATTAATATTAAAATAATCCTCGACATCACTTCGGATTCTGTAATGCAATATCTACAATGGTGGACAAAGGCAGATTACATTACCTGTACTGCTATGCTATTTAAATAAATCATAGATAAAAATCTAAACAATGGAAGCAACAATCATTGCAAGCTGTCAAAATATAGCTGTTTCTTATCTGGGTTGCCAGATCTTCAGAAATTTCATGTACTTAAACCTTTCATGTAGAAACATCTCAAATTTTCACAACTTCTGATAATAAAGGAAACATTTTATAAAATTTGAGTTTATCAGTTAGTTAAAAAATACCGTAATCCATAGCTGTATTTAATACCAGCAAATTTCGAATTACCCATTTCTCATGATTTTTAGCCTATCGCTCCAATCCTAATTTATTCTACCTGACAACGTTGTTATTCTTCTTATTTTTCTTATTCCTCTTCTTCTTTGTTAATGACGTCTGGTTCTACTAACCTTAATTGCTAATTTGATATTGACAATTGACAAATGACAGCTGAACTCTAGCACGAACACGAACGCAGTCTAACAACGTAATATATTACTTGCAAATGAATTATACATCGTATTATACATAAAAGCAAGGCTTATGCATGCATATAATACAATTTTGAATACAAATAAATGTCAAGATGAAGATAGTATAGTGGCCACATAATAATATTATACTAATGCTGCGTTACAGCGAGCTTAACGTTTCATCACATCTCAAAACTCCTTAACAAGTTACTAAACTGTTGTTTTAGAATAGATGTTATAAATATGTTTTACTAACTTTTGTGTGCATACAATTAGAAGTAATTTTTTATGATCAGAATACTACTGTGACATGATGATGAAATCAAGTATATGACTGTTAACGCGCTCTCAATAACTTATCTACTTTTCAAATGTTGCCACAATGTTAATTATCCCCTACCCCCCACCCCCCCTACTTATCTTGTGCTTATATGTGTAATATAAAAAATGAACCTATTTCATTTACTACTGTGTTCTATTTTATCTGAAAAAGACATAGGCAACGAAGTGGAATGTAATTTCGGTAAATTTGCAGTTTACTGCGCTGAGGGTTTTTGTATTTATTTTTTCAGAAACATGCCTAGAACCCCTCTTGGATGCACAAGCCACAAGACAAGTTTGTTGCAAACAACCTCCAAGAAAGTTAAGGGACCAAGAATGAATTGGGCTGCTGGGCGGGGAGGAAATATAAGACCCCTCTTGGATGCACAAGCCACAAGACAAGTTTGTTGCAAACAACCCCCAAGAAAGTTAGGGCACCAAGAATGAACTGGGCGGGGAGGAAATATAAGCGGAAATGCTAAAAAAAAAACAGTTGGTCGTACTTTGAAAAGATGCGGTTTTCACATTTTGCAACAATACCTCCTTTAAACCCTGTCTATCCTGCACAACATCCATATTCGCCCCAGGTCCCGTAACTTCCTTGGGTGTTGCTCCCAAGAAATTTTTCTGGTGCTTTATGCTTTGAAGGTGGTTGTATGCATGCACAAGGGGAAGGACAACCCCCCGTGTTTTTGGGTGAGGGGGCAGAGACCCTCTTCCTCCTGGGGGTTCTTCCTCTTCTGCGTGCCTACAATCACCATCAACGCATGAACCACAGGAAACAGCTCCCTAAAGTGTGGAGACCTTGGTGGTCATTTAAAAGCTTCGCATCTAGCCATCCACTCATAGTGAGACCTGGTCTTCATACATTTGCAAAATAATGCGAAGGTGTGCCGTCTTCCTGCTCTCATTAGAAAAACCAGTATAATTTTTTTGCAAATATAAAATAATCATTCGCTCCGAGATTTTCATGTATATCTAAAGTTATCTTTCACTGTTTAAATATGGATAGACAAATAGCTCTTAACATTCCATTTCTAGCAATTCTTGTTCAAATGTTAATTTTGACTAAAGTCAGGTACCATGCACTTTCATACAATAACTATTTCCTTTCCAAGTGGACCTTCACGCTTTTTTTCAAGTATTCATCAGGATAGCTGAAATCTTACAATTCATAACTAGTGTAGTCTTTGTGTTTTATACGTTTCAGCAGACAACTCCAACTGCTACAGCACCGTATATCAAAATATAGACAATACGTCTGGTAGAAATAGTAGTGAAATCTAAGAATGTAACAAAATTGCCCACTTGGAATATTGAGAACTCGAATTTATTGTTATAACAGTCCTCCCTATTTTTCACGTCATTTTACGGATGACTCACAAACACGATAGTCCAAAAATAGATTGTTATATATAACGTACTTTTTCTATGTGAGATCATTTTTAAAATGCAACTTGAGGTTGTCTTAGTTTAAAAAAATATTTTACCTAATTTCCTTTTATTTTTGTTGCAGAGCACACCTAGACTGACGTACATACTGTCCATTTTTGAGTGACGGTTGGAGACTTCACCCAGTGTGAGATAGTGTTAGTGAGGTGGTGGTAGTGTGGCTGTTGGCCACCTAGACGACCGTCAAGCTGGCAGCAAGCGCGCTCGCCGCCATGAACCCCCATTACCACCCTTATGGAGGAGGTCCCGACCTCACACCACCACATCCGCCCTCTCCGGATAACAATAACTATCATGGCCATCCGGGACCGACAGGGCCTCATAGGGCAATGCATCCCGCGGCCACTGCCAATGGACATGGAATGGGGCCTATGGGTGGTAAGTATGCAACTTATTTGTAGATCTAGAGGAAAATTGCTTTGTGTCTTTTTGGCATTCTATGGATTTTGAAATTAGCCTTCAATTTGTAGATAAAAGCAATAGCTCTTTCAAAAAATTGACTTTGGCTTTTCATTAGTAAAATCATGGTGGAAACCCTAGATATAACGCATAATATTTCTTAGATGGCGAAGTTCAAACTAGAGGCCATATATATATATATATATATATATATATATATATATATATATATATATATATATATATATATATATATATATCGACGCAAGAGGCCGCTATGTCCGCATTCTTTCTGAGGCAAAAAACTCGTTTAATAACCACATCATAAACAAAGTCTTCTCAGGCTCCAACGGCAGCAAACCCTTCTGGACTCTTGCTAAATCTATTGGGAATAATTTCTGCAAGAGCACATTTCACCTCTTGTTTCAGGGGATGAAATTGTTTCTACCGCCCTGGGCAAGGCTGAACTTTTTGCCTCGTTGTTCGCCGGCAATTCTACTCTCAGCCCACCTCCAAATGTTCAACCACCAACAGTCCCCACTGTCGCGCATAAAATGACGGATATCATTTTCAAAACTAAAAACTTAATACCAGGCAAGCCTCTGGCCTTGACGAGATCCCAGCAATTGTTCTCAAAAAATGCGCACCAGAACTTGCTCCTATGCCGACTCGTCTGTTTCAGACATCTTACAATAGAGGCATATTCCCTAGTAATTGGAAAACTGCTCGAGTAGAACCCGTCCCCAAGAAAGGATCCAAAGCTCTTCCTAGCAACTACAGGCCCATTTCTCTCCTTTCAGTCGTCTCTAAAGTGATGGAAAAGTATATAAACACCGAATTACTAAAATTTCTTGAAAAACACAGTCTAATCCACGACAGGCAGTATGGATCCCGTCAGCGCAGATCAACTGCCGACCTCCCTTCCTTTGTTTTCCATTCTTGGAACAAGTCTATGGAACTACACGGTGAATCCCAGATTGTCGCTCTGGACATATACAAAGCATTCGAACAGGTCTGGCACGCAGCGCTGCTTAATAAACTTCCGGTCTATGGCCTACCACCAAAACTCTGTACCTGGACACCAAATTTTCTCTCCAGCCGGAGCATTTCTGTTGTCGTGGATGGCCATTCCTCTAAACTGTATCCAATTAATGCAGGAGTTCCTCAAGGTTCAACTTTCACCCCTACTTTGTTTCTTCTCCACATCAATGACCTCATCTCTAGCACATCCAACCCAGTTCACAGTTACGCGGACGGCAGCACCCTCCACTCAAATATACAATATTCTAAGCCTGTCTCTTTTGCCCCATGAGATGAGGATCGCAGGCTCATGGAGGGTTCTGTCCCCGTGGATCTCCAAAAAAATATTAGACTGGGGAAGTAGAAATATTGTACAATTCAACTCCACCAAATCTCAGTCTTGCTTTATGTCTCATAAGAGATACACCAGCCCTAGACCAATCACAATGAACAATCAAGTTACTCAAAGTAATGAGTCCTTTTCACTTGTTGGCATTTCTGTGGATCGAAATGTCAATTGGCACCAACATGTCACATCAATTGCAGAAACGGCTGCTAAGAAATTAGGTTTCCTCTTCCGGGCTCGCAAGTACTTTCAGCCGCTAATCTCTATACCTTATATACTTCACAAATCAGGCCAAATCTCGAATACTAATGCCACATCTGGTGTGCCGCTGTCGCTTCTTTACTCGCTATCCTGGAATCCATTCAGAAGAGAGCTATACGTCTCATTGGTGACCCTAACCTCACCCAAAGGCTGCCATACCTTGCCCACCGACGTGCCGTTGGTGACTTCTCTCATATATATATATATATATATATATATATATATATATATATATATATATATATATATATATATATATATATATATATATATATATATATATATATATAATACTTTTCACCAGCTAATCTCTATACCTTATATACCTAACAAATAAGGCCAAACCTCGAATAATGCTCCCACATCTGGGGTGCCGCTGCCGCTTTTACACTCGCTAACCTGGACTCCATTCAGAAGAGAGCTATACGTCTCACCCAAAGGCTGCCATCCCTTGCCCACCGACGTGCCGTTGGTGACTTTTCTCTCTTTTATAGATATCTACAAGGCCACTGCTCAGAGGAGCTTTCTTCCATAGTTCCTCCACCTGCTGCCCCCAACAGATCTACCAGGGGAACAGAACGAATGCACCCTTTTACTGTCCAGATCACCAGACATAGAACATCTTGTTATGCCGGCTCTTTTGTCCCGAGGACTTCCAAGTTGTGGAATTCCCTGCCGGT
Source organism: Tillus elongatus (assembly GCA_964006375.1). Classification (NCBI taxonomy): domain Eukaryota; kingdom Metazoa; phylum Arthropoda; class Insecta; order Coleoptera; family Cleridae; genus Tillus; species Tillus elongatus. Next base: position 67,781,781 of record OZ023265.1, read on the forward strand.
ACATGTTTTTCCTTCTCCCCCGAACGTCCAAACCTTCAAGTCCAGATTTAACAAGTTGCCTCTTTCCTCCTTGTCGACACCCACGGTACGATAGTATTTAGGCTGTAAGTCCTCGTGGTGTATTGTTGAAATATAAAAAACATATGCTGTTGGTTAGCCTTACCCATAGCTCTTAAGAAAATAGTGTACTTCTAAGTGAAGCCAAACGAATTTAAGTTACCACATGGACCACTCCTTAGGTCCACCTTGTTTCTGATTTTTGTAAAAGCTGTTTAATTACTTCTTAGCAATTACCTGCGTTTTGATGAATCATTCTATGTGAGCTTATAAAGTTACTGTAATTTTAAGGTGGACGTATTTACAGTTAATTTCATCTGAAAATGATTTTGTTTTTATTCAGCTAACGTATCTGCTTACTTGCATTAATTTTTTTGACAAAGCTTCTGTGAATGCAAAATTGTTTGGTTTGCAAAATGTTAGTTACTGCAGATTACAAACATTATTACTAGGTGTTTGCAGACTTTTATTTTGATCGCAACCATGACTATGCAATCGTTTTCATTTTATTGTAGTTCCCTATCATTTGTGCCAGCTTTTCCACAAGCCTTTTTTTTATTGTTAGTACTTGGCCTGGTGTATTATTAGGGTACTTTGCATACTGGGAACTGCGAAACAATGACCAAATACAAGAACAACACCAACACGAGGTTCTAACAAAAGATGTTTATTAAAGGAAATAAATGATAAGATTAAAGTTCTCTTTACATCAGTCCAACTTTAGTAGGTTTATCAGTAGCTTATTGAAAGGAAATCCATGCATTGCATTTTATGACACACACCTTTCATTTAACCGGGTTACGCAAGCTCATGTCAGGGATTCCTTGTTTGCAGTTTTAAAAAGTGCCTCTGAAACAAATCAGAAGTCGATTGCAATATCGAAATTATGTCAATAAAAACGATATATGCTCATTTTCATGTAAGTCTTATCTTTTTCCTTCAGATGTCTTTCAGTCGCCATCTTTCTCCTCTCACTTTTTTCCCAACAATATATAATTCTGACAAGACCTAAAATCTTGCTAGATAACCTTTTTTGGTGTCATCTATACGACCGTAGGTATATTGGGTTGTCAGAGAATACTTGAATTTTAAGTTTTGGAGTTCATATATAATTTTTTACATACGACCTAATTAAATTTTATATTTTGTGTTGCAGGTCATCCCGGCGGTCCACACGACCAGCACCCACCCTCTTCTGGCCCGGGAGGTCACAACCATCACCAGCACCCCGCATACTCATCAGGTGGCGGCGGGGGTCCTCAATCCTCAGACAATCCCCACCATCAGCACATGAACCCCAACATGACCAACAACAATAATAACAATAACAACAATAATAACATGAAAGTGTGCGCGGGGTGTGGTGGTAAAATAATGGAGAGGTTTCTGCTGCACGCCCTGGACAGGTACTGGCACAACAGCTGTCTCAAGTGTTCGTGTTGTGCCGCTATGTTGGCAGACCTCGGCACGTCGTGCTTCACCAAGGGCGGCATGATATTATGCAAACAGGATTATATGAGGTAACCATACATTACACCTTAACTTTAATGTTTAGTGTATTCGTTTCACCAGTTTTAGTTGACTTTCTTATGAAGTTTATTATAAATCTATTTTAAAGTTACTTAGATTGGTTTTTTTGTTATATTCAGATAAAATCACATGGAGCCAAATATTAAGATTTGAGTGGCGTGATTCTATAACTATTATTTTGGTCTTGCAAGATTCTTCTATAGTTAATAAATGTTTTTAAGGGTTACTTAGATTGACATTTTAGTTATATATATATATATATATATATATATATATATATATATATATATATATATATATATATATATATATATATATACATAAAATCACATAGAGCCAAATCATGAGGTCTCGGTGGCGAAAGTATTATTTGACTCTTGCAATATTATTTTATAATTTTTAAGTTGTGTAAATTAAGTTGCAGTACATGTTCTTAAAATTTGTCTTGATTGATATGGTTCCTTAGTTTTGTGATAGTTGACAAGTATTAATAGATTATAACATTTCTTTACTAAGTAATGCTTATTTCGAAATGATCTTTATACGCAGATAATAGTGAAATAACGTCTTTTACTTGCTGCGGTGTTTGTGTGTGTTATTTTGAGAATTTGCCGTCCCGAAATGTCATATGTTTCGTCGCTTGATTTTCAGTTAGTGTAAATTTGATTTTACTAGTGGGTATATTTTTGATTGATTAACATTAACATTGTTGCTCTTACTTGGTGAAACTGTTACACACTAAATAAAGATGTAGAGTCTTCTTCTCTGACTTCATAAGTGCTTGTTTTCTTCTCTACAACCGTTTTCACCTATAGGGGCATTGTTAGGGAGGACAAATTTCTGCCTGTTCTTTAGTCTGCATCAAAGTGATGGATCCATTTTTCCTCCATAGTGATATATGGCCTTAGCAATTCTCAGCACAACATATATATATATATATATATATATATATATATATATATATATATATATATATATATATATATATATGTATCCAACCGATAATTAAAAAAATACTTCCCCAATCGAAACCAAATTTGGCAATTCCCTTCATTTTTTTAATAGCTTGGATGAGTTCGTTAGACAGTTTTGACACCTAAATACCTTTAGAAAAAATGCGAAAAATGCAATATCTTTTAAATTACTAGAAGTATGAAACTAAAACTTTACACGCACGTAGATATTGTAAAGTGGTCCTCTCTACCAAATTTGAACTTAATCGGTTCTGTAAGTTTTGAGTTATAACCAAATAAAAAATAAATCATTTACGATATAACCTGAAAGTACCTCTGAATGGGTACCTATAATCAAATACTATATAATGACAAGACGGGACACTCCCATGCTTTAGCATTGGTGATATTTCTGACAAGTACACAAGCGCCACCTCGCGTGAAGTACTGACAAATGAGCGGGTAATTTGAATTGTTTATTTACTTGCATATTCTTAATTTAGACAATTGGTTTATTATAGATAAATATAAAAACTTGTCCATGACAAAACAGTGAAAATTTTCTGATTATATAGTTATAAATATAATTTGTATCAACAATCAGCTTGAAACCTAAATGAATTCAGCATGAATAATTCTGCAAATTTTTATTACCCTTATTTCATCATAATTTAATGTACTACTTTGAAACCGTCGTTAAACTACTATTTTAAGGGTATGTATAGGAATATACTGAAAGCTGTTTCTAGGATATTAAGTTACAATCTGTACTTACCTATAAATAATTGTTCTAGGTATAATTGGTAGCACAGTACTCAATTTGCTATATCACTACATGAAAACTGTCTTATTAATCTAATATTTTAAAATATGTAACTGATATACTTAGTACATAATCAAGAAATTGTGCAGATGAAAGGTGAGACTAACTCTTACTTCCGTGAATAAATCTATTATAGGGCTGAATCTGCTATTTCTACTTGGCTTGGGAAGATAATTAAAAGCCTTTACCAAGTAAAATAATTTTAAATGTGAAAAAATATGACAATTTATGCCATACTGAAATAAAAAAGGAGACAGAAGAAGATAGAAAAACAGTTTTCTTATATCATTTATTATTAATGCAAAACTTTTTTTGCCTTCATATCATTTATTTTTTTTGATGCACTGGAATAAAAGTTATGATTGAAACCTTTCAACCATCCGTTTGCGAAGTTTATCTATAAATAGGTACATGATGGTAAATGTTACACTATAAATTATCTTCTACGAACTGTACATATTGGCATAAAAGTGATTCTGAATTTGTCTTCTGCTTCAACAAATTAATTCTTTTGGAAGTGACATTGAAATGTAAAATGCACCTTGTGTCTTCAATGCCATATCCAAATGAGTTATTTTTAATAACAGTACCCTTTTCTTGCATCTATAATACAAAATTATCGTCAATCCATGTTATAGCTATTGTTTAATATTAATTATTAGGCAAATTTGTAAAAAAATTCGCTTGTAACAAAAGAAAACACAAAAAATCATATTAACGTTTCGCCATCCTTTGGAAACCTATGAAATGTCTTTGATAGATTTAGCACGTTATAATTTCAACAATTATAGATTCCATACACCCAACCACTAACATTCATTGTAAAAAAACACAGCTCAAACTTAATTATACACAGTTAAACACCACCACGTTCTCGAACGACGTAACATCAGTACTATCCGCTAGGGGCACTGATATGCTTGAAACACGAAATCAGCCGGAGTGTCCTGTATTGTCATTATAAAGTATTTGTTATAATGTTAGATTAGGTCAGACAGATATGTCAGGATTTCGCTGCTATTGCAAACAAATTCTCCAGATCAAACTTCAAACGAACAGGCTACAAAAATGTGTCACAATAAACAATCAGCGGGGTTTCCATTTGCCAAAACTCTCATCTGGATCTGAAGATATCAGAAAATAATATAGAAATAAATATAAATTTTAATGAAAGTGATTCAATTTGTTTGAAGGAAATCTACAACTACGTTTTATTATGTATAAATATTAAGCTTCCCCATTCTTCAGGATATTTAAAAGACATCTCCTAGTTAAATCTGACAACACCAGTTACCTATTTGTCATTTGTTATTTTGCCAACCGACAGCAGGGGAGGATTCGAATTCCAAGTTATCTTCTTCTTTGCTTACAGACGTCATAAACAAAGAAGAAGATAACCTCGAAATCGATTCCGCTAATTGCTAATACCTTATAATCTTAGAATAAGGTACTTATTGTTTACTTGTAGTTTTTATTTACTCTTCATGTCGTATATGGAAAATTTGAGGTAAATGAAACTACATAGTATCATGCAGTAGTTTGAATTATACCTGTAAACATATGTGTAAATTATTGAAATTTTAATTTAAAAATTAAGTTTAAAACGGACCATCCAAGCGACTAATAAGGAAAAATAGCTGCCACGTTTATAATTTGGCAGGTACATTCATTTTTTAAATAAATATTAAATTTACAGATTAGCACACGGGGGCTTTTTTTAGAAAAATGCTTAGATCTCCTTCTGGATGCACAAACCACAAGAAATATTTCTTGCAAACAGCCCCAAGAAAGTTAGTGGACCAGGAGTGAATAGGGGTCATGGGCGTGGAAGAAGATGAAAAGGAAATGTGAGCGGAAAGTGCGAAAACAGCTTAGTTGGACCTCTATAAGCTGCCTTTATCCCGTTTTGCAGCTATACCTTCTTAAAATACTGTTTCTCCTGTCCAGAACTCCTATATTCACCGCGGGTCCCGTAACTTTCTTGCGGGTTGTCCCCAAAAAACTTTTATTGTTTACATTGTTCTTTTTTATGCATTGAGGGTGGTTGTAGGCGTGCAGGAGGGAAAGCAGCGAACCAAAATTTTGAATTTATGTTTAAATTATTACCCCATTTCATTTGTTTAAAATATTTTTATAAAAATAAAATTTAGGTTGCCGTGTTTGTCAGTCTTGCATAGAGAGCTACAATATTTCATCATTTTCAAAAAGTGTGGATACAGCAACAGTAAGTGTTGAATAAGGTCTGGTTGCAGCAAATACATTATGGTAGAGAGTTTTTGTAAGAATATTTGAAATCCGATAACTCAATTTCCCATTAAACTAGAATCTTCAATCTTGAACCATAGTAACACCTACGTAAACACAGCGTGGCTACTAAATTAAATAAAAATAATATAATGAGCTTCGCGGATAACTACAAGTTGGTTTTAGGAAACCTTTTTTCTTGTTTTGTTTGCAAAAACTAGTTCGATTGGGTTGACTAAAGCAAAACCTTCCAAGCAATTAAAAGAAAAATAACTGCCATACTTATGAATTGGCAGGTACACCCCCTTTGTAAATAATTAATTTTTTTCTAGAAAACCCTGGTGACTTTAATGACATTTGTAGCACAATTTGTTTAAAGAGACTTGCAGTACTTTTTTTTTTGTTCCCTCTGGGCTCGTCCGCGGCCTTGCCGCCCCGATAGCACCGCAACCCTTGGTTGATTGTGCATACTACTTGCAGTACTTACATACATATCTCTACCAAATTATAATTTTCTAGCTCCATGGAAAATAGAAACTTCTTCAAATAATCGCTAACTGGGACCTCTAAAACCGCTCTCCCAGGTCCATTTAAATTTAAAGAATTAGTTTTAATAATATTGCTTAGTAATAGTGTACAATTCTTATGAAAATTCACTACTTGATGCGTCCCAAACTGTTTTTTCCGTATGTTTCTAGATTTTCAAGTTCTGTATTAGCTTTTCAAAATTCCGACCAGCAAATGAGTTACGTGTGTTACCAAATATAATAATTTAAACAGTTCAGATGAGCTAAACGTTACATATATATTTTTGTTTGGGCCATTTCGTATAATAGTCTCGTATCTTGTCGAGGCAAGTATTTCCTCTCTTATTCAAGAAATGTAATATTTAGGAACAAACGGTCCATTAATGTCGATTATCCTTTAATGAGAGAAAACAGGAAGATTGTTGTCGCATTTTAAGAGATTTTACTTGGAACATGATGAAAAACGAAATGCGGAAAGGAATTAATACGTAATGAGATTTCATCCTCAAAATGAGACTCCATTATCTGTTAACTTTGTTCACCAGCGCCATAACCTTTTAAGCTTTTACAATTCTGATGCAATATGAATATAATTTTGTATTACATTGCTTAAACAAAGCATGTCGGTTTTCAAGAGATAAAAAAATTGTCAAATTAAAGTCAGCCTTTCTGTACTTGTCGGGGTTTTCCATTTGAATTCATATGTCACCTCAAAAATGCTCTAGCTAGAATAATTCTCCAATCTATATCAATGCAAATTTTGAATAGTGAATATTTAAATTTAAAAATTTACTTAACATGTCTTAAGTCTCCAAGAAAAACGTTGAAAAAGTGAACTTCAAGAAAGTCTGGATGCAACAAGTGGATTATGGTAGCGACTTTTCATTTTTTTATTTCAAGACACCACGAGGGCTCACAGCCTAAATACTATCGTACTGTGGGTGTCGGCAAGGAGGAAAGAGGCAGCTTGTTATTTCTGGACTTAAAGGTTTGGAGGTTCGGAGGAGAAGGAAAAACATGTGCCGGCAAGGAATTCCACAACTTGGAAGTCCTCGGGACAAAAGAGCGGGCATAAATGTTCTATGTCTGGTGATCTGGACAGTATAATTGTGCATTCGCTCTGTTCCCCTGGTAGATCTGTTTGCGGCAGCAGGTGGAGGAACTATGGAAGAAAGCTCCTCTGAGCAGTGCCCGTGCAGATATATATATATATATATATATATATATATATATATATATATATATATATATATATATATATATATATATATATATATATATATATATATATATATATATATATATGAGAGAGGTCACCAACGGCACGACGGTGGGCAAGGAATGGCAGCCTTTGGGTGGGGGTAGGGTCACCAATGAGTCGTATACCTCTCTTCTAAATGGAGTCCAGGATAGTGAGTGTAGAAGCGGCAGCGGCACCCCAGATGTGGCAGCAGTATTCGAGGTTTGGCCTGATTTGTGAAGTATATAAGGTATAGAGATTAGCGCGTGAAAGTACTTGCGAGCCCGGAAGAGGAAACCTAATTTCTCAGCAGCCGCTTCTGCAATTGATGTGACATGTTGGTGCCAATTGAGATTTCGATCCACAGAAATGCCAACAAGTGAAAAGGATTCATTACTTTGAATAACTTGGTTGTTCATTGTGATTGGTTTAGGGCTGGTGTATCTCTTATGAGATAGAAAGCAAGACTGAGATTTGGTGGAGTTGAGATTTCTACTTAACCATTCTAATATGTTTTGGAGATTCACAGAGACAGAACCCTCCATAAGTCTGCGATCCTCATCTAATTGGGCTAAAGAGACAGGCTTAGAATATTGTATATTTGAGTGGAGGGTGCTGTCATCCGCGTAACTGTGAACTGGTTTGGATGTGCTAAAGAGGAGGTCATTGATTTGGAGAAGAGACAAAGTAGGGGCTAAAGCTGGACCTCCTGCATTAATTGGATACAGTTTAGAGAAATGACCATCCACGACAACAGAAATGCTCCGGTTGGAGAAGAAATTTGCTGTGCAGGTACAGGGTTTTGATGGTAGGCCATAGGCCGGAGGTTTATTAAGCAGCGCTGCGTGCCAGACCTGGTAGAATGCTTTGGATATGTCTAGAGCGACAATCTAGGATTCGCCGTGTAGTTCCATATACTTGTTCCAAGAATGGGTTACAAAGGAAAGGAGGTCGGCAGTTGATCTGCGCTGACCGAGTCCATACTGCCTGTCGTGGATTAGACTGTGTTTTTCAAGAAATTTTAGTAATTCGGTGTTTATATACTTTTCCATCACTTTAGAGACGACTGAAAGGAGAGAAATAGGCCTGTAGTTGTTAGGAAGCGCTTTGGATCCTTTCTTGGGGATGGTTTGTACTCGAGCAGTTTTCCACTTACTAGGGAAAATGCCTCTATTGCAAGATGTCTGAAACAGACGAATCAGGACAGGAGCAAGTTCTGGTGCGCATTTTTTTAAGAACAATTGCTGGGATCTCGTCAAGGCCAGAGGCTTTCCGGGTATTATATCATAGAAATGACTTTCCAAACAAAAATTACGAAAATTGGATAAAGAAACTTTTTTCTACGAAAATTCGCTAAACTTTTTTTCACGGAACATACAAAAAAAATCTGCGATACTACAAAATGTCACAGCTGTTTGAGGAATGTGCAATTTTACACACTTATTTTGTTTTCCTTTTGGAAAAATGCTTTCTTTTTTACTTAACACTTGTATCTCCTACAGAGAAAGCACTTTATTAGTGAAAATAATAACGTTTTTGTAAACTTCGCAGGCATACATGATTTTTGGAATATAAATTTATGGCATTGTTTAGTTTCTATCCAAGCAGGGCTGAGAGCTAGAAATTTCAACTGTTTTTTTCAGTTTTATTTTTCTATTCAAACACTGATACGTGTACGCCATGTATGTAGTAAAAATAAAGAAGAGAAATGCCTAAAGGTCTAAAGAAGCCCTTATTAAAATCTATTACAAGAGTAGAAAAAAAAAAGGTCGAACATATTATATTTCCAAAGACTAACGCCAACTACCTTATCCCATAGTATTTTCAGTATGTGATTCTAGCTGTGATTTTATTATGTGTTATTCAATATTCAAAAGGTAAATAAATTGAATTGGATTGGATCGAGCTGAATAATGGATACGTATTTTTCATCTAAAAATTTATATATCCCATGAATTCTAAAACAGCCATATTACAAAACTCTATTTTATACTTCTATATTGTTTTCTGTGTCTGCTACTTTTCCATCAATTATTATTATATTATATATATATATATATATATATATATATATATATATATATATATATATATATATATATATATATATATATATATATATATTATTATAGAGATTCACTTATCAAAACTAGTTTTTGCACTGTTTGTTCTGACATTCCATTATAATAATTAACCCGGCGTCGGTCACCTTGAATATTGGAACAAAACCGGTAACTTGGGGTAATATAACCCCAGACGTTCTAAATAAAAAAATTAATAAAACTTTTTCATATGTTCCATAAGGGAAAAACCACTCTTCAACTTATTTTAAGTGAAAAAAATCAATTACTGACAAAAATAAATTTATTGAAAGAAAAATATCAAAACATGAATTCTTCAATGAAACATTTCACGTGAAAAAGACATGTATATATTAAAAAAATCAAAAATACAATTTCTGACCCAATGGGGTTTAAAATTGCTCATTTGGTATTAGAAAAAAGCCAATGAAAATGAAAATTTACATTGGCAATCTCTCTTGACAGTTGATAACAAAACTGAACGCTTTGAAAAACCACAAATTTTCTTCGGAGTCTTCTCGGTCACAATTGCTACATATTATTGTAGCATGATCTAGAGACACATGGTTCTGGCAGCTTTGACAAGAATGTCTTGTTTACTTATCAAGTTTCCTTGGACAGATTGAACAGCGGCTCTAGCGCTTCACAAATTTGGCGGGAGGTTCAGAGGTCTCGCCAGCAACTTCCCTGATTTTTATTCTAAATTCCCTAGACAATTTTGTATGAAGCAGAAAGTTCGTCTACCATATCTACACCACATTTTGTGAGGTTATAGAACGAAATTATGTCGGGTATTTTTTTTCATTTTCACCATCGATGGTGTTGTCATGATGTAATGTGGACAACAGCAACACTACTTTATCTTCTTAGGCGTAGATGAAACCAGAGTTGCATCCTTTCCAAAGCCAAACAAACTTGAATACATTTCCTTTTTTCCTAAATTTAAAAATTCGGTTGGAACTTCCCTCTTATTTTTTTTTCATGGTACCGACTACCGTCAGTTTACTTTTTTCAAGAGAGCAGTAAATAAATCTACACTTGTGTACCAATTATTGCAAGTAATACTCCGATTAGTACCAGATACAGCCTCCATCAAGCGCTTCACTATATCATGAGGACGATTACTCAATTTGTAAGACCCATCTGGCTGTTGCCCAACGTAGGCTTCCAAGTTTACATAAAAGCACTTAGCATCGACCATACCATGTACTTTTAGCCCATATTTCGCGGGATTATTTGGGATGTATTGCCGGAAGGAACACCGCCGTCTGAATGACTCCAGCTTCTCGTCTATAGTGAGGTACATTCCTGGGGAAGATGCTTCTTTGCAGTTTTCAAGAAATTTATCAAACACGGCACGGATTGAAGCCAATTCATCGATTCGCCTTATTTCCTCTCGAGTTTCTATATTATCGAATCTAGCGCAACTTAAAAAAAAGGAAAATCTTTTATAAGACATTGTGGTTCGAAAAATATCAACAACGGTTCCATCTGATTTCCATAAGTCTTCCAAATTCTGCCTGCTGAATCTGCAAAAGCCAGCTATATATAACATGCCAAATACAGCCTTGATTTCAGCTAGGCTAGTATAAAAAACAAATTTCTTATCTGTATATGCAGTTGCTTTCTTATTAATTTTTATGTATGTATGTATCTTGCATTATTTGACTATCGATGAATAATAACCAACGTTCCAAAACACTTTTTGCATTCTTAGCATATGCTCTGACACATGGTAGGTGAGTTACTATGTTTCGGCACGTATCCTGGTATTTTTTGGCGGAACAGCTTTCAACCATTTTGTAGTTTTATTCTTAGCAAGGAAACATTTTCTGTTTGCAGAAGTGTCTTCAGTGCCACAATTGATTTCATTTCCAAGGTCGTTTTCGTCACCTTGAGTACTATCCATACCACTTTCACTTATGTCTTGTTCCGAGGCGGAGTTATGATCGCTCTCACTGACATGATCAATTTCACCTTCACTGTCTGAATTTTCTGGCGATGGAATGTTATCAATATCAGCCCACAGCTCCAAAGGTCTTTGCTGCTCTTCTTCATACGTATTAAAGCGAGACGAAACACGGGAAAGCTACGATGCAACTGCGTTGTATGCCTCACCTCGACACTGATTTGAGAAGGTATATTGGCGCAGGTGCCTGGTAAAGTATGGCCTTGGAAGTTCCAGTGGTTTAAAACTGCCTGGGGTTGTAGAAAATTACAACGATCTGGCAACGCCGACCTAGGCTGAAACCTCAGCCACAGACCTCACAGAAACAGAAGAGTCTACCTGTAGTCCTTAACGATGTAGGATCTATTAATTTTTACTCGCATTAACGCAACGAATGAACATTAATTTAACGATGATTAACGTAGAATTGACATTTGTTTTATCGCTTAATTTAACTGTATTATTTATGACAATATATTTTTATTTTAAAGTAACGTAACGGAATTTATTACAGGGGTAATATTTACTCCAGGTGATTGACGCCAGGTTAAGACTGATTTTCTTTTTACAATTACAGGACCATTGTGGTCCTTTATGTACTAGACAGATATTTGGTTTGGCTTTCAAAAATGCTGTATAGACGTGTTCTATAACTATTCTACTAGCTATAAGTCAGGCAGGTGAAGAGGCCATATATCAACGTGACTCTTCTCTCTCTTAATAAAGATCAAAGCTTTTAGAATTTATAACTCAAAGAAGTAGAACTTCTGAAACACATGTATCCTCTTTCAGCAAAACTATTAAGATATTCGTACATTTTGGAGTTAATGTTTATTTGGTTATAAACAAACTTGTCTTCTATTCAATAATAATATTTTTAAATTAAAATTCGACAAGTTTTAATTGTATATAATGAATATATAGACTTCACATTAAATGTACATAATGGAAAACAGGTCTTTAATTTAGTGGATTCCCGCATACCTGATGAGGCATAAAGACAGCATTGAGAGCCAGACTAACGGTAATTGTTCTCTAGATGAATACGTAATTGATTTTAATTACCAATTCTAATGTGGATAAGGTTTTATACGTGCTAATTAACTTTATGGTAACAGTCATGATAACAGTTAAGATATCCGAAAAAATTAAGAAATTATATCCCAGATAGTTTCATTTAGTGTCTGAGATTTTATGTTTTGAAAAATAACTACTTTAAGCATTTAGAAACTAGTTAGGCGTATTTGTCTCTGCGTCTTTAAAATGTAGCTGCTGAATTTTCATAAGAATTGTACACTATTAGTAAGGTGTATTATTAAAACGAATTCGTTCCATTTAAATGGACCTTAGAGATCGGTTCGAGAGGTCCCAGTTAGCGATTATACCAAGAAAAATATATTTTCTATGAATCGGAACAATTAAATTTCGTAGAGATATATGTAAGTACTGCAAGTCTCTTTGAAAAAATATGTTAATTTCTTTAAAGTTATAAAAGTTTTTCAGAAAAAAATTAACTATTTACAAAGGGAATGTACCTGCCAAATTATAAATATGCCAGGTATTTTTCCTTTTAATTGCTTGGATGGTTTTGTTGTAATCAACCCAATCGCACTAGTTTTTGCAAACAAAACAACAAAAAAGGTTTTTAAAACCAATTTGTAGTTATCCGCAAAGCTCATTGTGTTATTTGTTATTAATTTAGTACCCCCGCTGCATTTACATAGATGTTAGTTTGGTTTAAGATTGAAGATTCTATAGCTTAATGGAAATTTGAGTTATCGGATTTGATATATTTTTACAAGAGTTCTCTACCATAACGTACTTGCTGCACCCACAACCTTTCCAACGCTTATTTACTGTTGCTGTATCCACACTTTTTGAAAAATGATGAAATATTGTAGCTCTCTTTGTGAGACTGACAAACAAGGCAACCTCACTTTCATTTGTGGAAAAATATTTTAAGCAAATAAAATGGGGTAACAATTTAAACATACATTAAAAATCTTGATTCGCTGCTTTATCGCAGAGGTTCTCCTTCTCCTTCTACATGCCTTCAACCACCCTCAATGCATAAACAAGAACAATGTAAACAAGAAAAATTTCTTGTTAACAACCACCAAGAAAGTTACGAGATCTGCGGTGAATATAGGGGCTCTGGGCGGGTTTAACAGGATTTTCAGGAGGTATAACTGCAAAACGAGATAAAGGTAGTTTATAGAGGTCCAACTAAACAGTTTTTCGCACTTTCCGGTCAGATTTCTTTTTTATCTTCTCTCCGCCCAACACCCCCATTCACTACTCATCCCGTAACTTTTTTGGGGGTTGTTTACAAGACATTTTTCTTGTGGTTTGTGCATCCAGATGGAGATATAAGCATGGTTTTTCTAAGGAGCCCCATGTGCGAATCTGCAAATTTACCGAAAATTTAATTTTTATTTACAAAAGGCATGTTCCTGCCGAATTATAAACGTCGCAGGTGTTTTTCCTTAGTCGCGTGGATGACCCCTTTTGGTCAACTCAAATCAAACCAGTTTCTGCAAACAAAATAACAAATTGCTTTTCAAAACAAATTTGTGGTTGCCTGTAAAGCTGATTGTGTTATTTTTTTAATTTAGTACCCATGCTGCTTTTATATAATAGGTATGTATCAAAACCGAAGATTCTAGTTTAATGGGAACAATACAAACTTTTGAAATTAATTAATTTAGAAATTAAAATTTTACACTGAAGGTATAATTTAGGTATAATTTTAACTACTTTATCATATTATGTAGTTTCATCTATGTACCTCAAATTTTCCATATACTACATGAAGAGTAAAAAGTAAAAGTAACAATAAATACCTTATTCTATGGTATTAGTGGAGTCGATTTCGAGGTTATCTTCTTCTGCTTTATTTGTGACGTCTGCAAACAAAGAAGCAGAAGATAACCTCGAATTCGATTCCGCCCCTGCTGTCAGTTGGCAAAATAACAAATGACAAATAGCTAACTGGTGTTTTCAGATTAAACCAGGAGAGGAAGATCGTTGTTTTGAATTGCCTTCAAACAAACTCAATCGCTTTAATTAAAAATTTTCCTTATTACTATTTATTTGTCTGATATCTTCCGATTCAGATGAGAGTTTTGGCAAATGGCAACCACACCGATTGTTTATTGTGGCATATTTTGTAGCCTGTTCGTTTGAAGTGTGATTGGGAAATTTTGTTTGCAATAGCAGCGTAACCCTGCTATATCTGTCTGACCTTGCCTAACATTATAGGCACTCATTCATAGGTAATTTCAGGTCATATCGTAAATTATTTATTTTTTATTTAGTTGTAACTCAAAATTTACTGAACCAATCGGGTTCAAATTTGGTAGATACGACCACTTATACGATATTTACGTGCGTGTAAAGTTTTAGTTTCATACTTCTAGTAATTTAACAGTTATTGCGTTTTCAAACAGTTTTTCGCATTTTTTGCTAAAAGTATTTGAGTGTCAAAACTGTCTAACGAACTCCTCCAAGCTATCAACAAAATGAAGGGAATTGCCAAATTTGGTTTCGACAGGTGAAGTATTTTTGAGTTATCGGTTGGATATATATATATATATATATATATATATATATATATATATATATATATATATATATATATATATATATATATATATATATATATATATATATATATATATATATATATATATATATATATATATATATATATATATATATATATATATATATATATATAAACATTTCACCTTACCTTGGATTTGGGTTCTACGGGCCCTAATTCGCGCTCGTTTGAAGAAATTTTCCAAAAATCTTACCATTGACACCTCCTTATTAGTGAATTTTCTTAATGAAAATTAACTGAAAAGCTTTTAGTCACAAGTGCCTGAGGTATCGAATCCTCATAAAAACTTGAAAATTTTACTAACTTAGTTTGCCATTAACTTAGAAACTTTAGCTCTTGTGCATTTTTGTACAGTCAAGAAATTTTAAGTTTTGAAAGTGCTTAGCCCATAAAATATTAACAGACCAGTTTAATTCTTTATAAAATTCGACGCTAATAAAAAAATTTAAAGTTCTGAAAACGCTTTTTCCGATGCAACATTAATAGGTCAGTTAAATTCTTTACAAAAATATACATTAAAACATTTTCAAGTTCTGAAAGATCTTTTACGGATGAAATATTATTACATTAGTTAAATTCTTCACAAAAATCAATAACATAACATTTATCCATCGGCCAAAGACTTGGACAATAAATATAGGCAATCGTCTACATAGTCTAACAAAAGCTTCACCACAATATAGTACAAATTAAAGTACAGATAAACCTACAGTATAATAAAAGTTCGGGACGCAGCAAGTGCGTTATGGTGAATTTTTATTAAATGCTTCAAATTTGAATAACTCAATTTTTCTATAAACCTAGAAAGTTGATTTTGGTGTGTAGTATGACTTTTCCCAAGGCAACATATCCACCAAATTTCATTAAAATAGCTATGTAATATTCGGAGAAAAAATTTTTCGAAAGAAAACTCAAAATTTGAATAAATTAATTTTCTATAAACTTGGAAAGTTGAATTTTGACAAGTAGTAGGGCCTTTCCCAAGGCAACATATCCATCAAATTCTATTTAGCTCTGTAATTTTCGGAGAAAAAAAATTTTTTCGAAAGAAAACTCAAAATTTTCCCGGAAAGTCTTGTCCAATTTTCCTGGCTAACGAACTCGTCCAAGCCATTAATAAAAGAAAGGCACTTACCGAGTTTCATCGAAATCGGTTTATTATTTTTTAAACATATGATATGATAGAGAAAGGGTTTCTTCTAAAGTGTACAAGAAAATCGGTAGTAAAATAACTACTGTCAAAAAATCAGTGGCGTACAGGTTATGACCTAAAAAACATTTTCGAATCCCAGTTTCTACGCCACTGGAGGGGCAGCGCATGCTTCCTATAAACTGAAAGATAGAACTATTGGCGCACAAACACTCGCTCAATTTAAAATCAAAAGCTCTTATGGATTAGTAGTAATTTCCGGAACAAATGTTTTTTTCTAAATTTCAACATCCTGTATTTTCCCGTAGGAAGTGGTAGTAAAACTTGAAAAATAAATAGAATAGATCATTTTGGGACAAAAAGTTTAAATAAACGTAACCGTAAGTAGCTTCCTAAGGGAGATACGGGGTGTTGAAGTTTTGAAAAAATACATAACTGCTTCAAAAAACTAATAACATTTCGATAACTGCTCAAGATAGCATAAAACTAGAGGGAACCAAAAATGTTGCTAAGAGCTTGTTATTTAAGAGCAAGGTTTTATAGAAGGTCAGTGGCGTATGTGAAAGATATTGTAAAAGATTCTCCAAAAATATTAAATTTCAACACCCTGTATCTTCCTTAGGAAGCAAATTAGAGGTTATGTTTATATGAACTTTTTGTCTTAAAATAATTTGTAATCTGTTCTATGGGTTCTAGGGGTCCTAGTTCGCGCTCTTTGAAAAAATGTTTGCAAAGTTTCACCATCGATACCTCTCTATTAGTGAATTTTTAAAAAATAAAAATTCACTAAAAATATATAACACTAAATTTGCACAACACAAAGAAAACTGACATGCAAAAATACAAAATCTTATAAAACACAAAAGAATAACAGCTGGCTGTCAACAATCGAATAATGAAATTTAAAGGTCTGATATATATTTTGCCGATGAAATATTAACAAAGCAGCTAAATTTTTCACGAAAATATACGCTAATAAATAAACCTAAAGTTGTGAAAGCATTTTAATCGATCAACTATTAATACATCAGTTAAATTCTTTACGAAAATCTAGGCTAATAAGGAAATTTTGAGTTCTGAAAGAATTTGTGGAATCAGGCATTCACTGTTTCTTTACATCATTATTATTATCATGTTAATGTCAATTACCTTCAAAACCAAGGAACGACAACAGCTTGAAAAGACCGAGACGATTATGCGGATTGCTGATGGCTGATTATGCCATGAGAGAGAGGGTACTAGTTATAAAACTTGAGTTATCTTTCTTTACACGGGTGATGCAGCAGAAATCCGGGAAGTGGCCCCTAAACAGAAATAGCTCACTGCTCACCGACGACAGAGCGCATTGGGACTCTTTTAACAATTTGCATGTGTTTGCGGCAGAGATTCCCATGTAATTTTATTCTCGGCGAGCCGGCATTACGACCATTTAGTGTCTATTATAACTTCTCTTCAGGGAGGAATCGTTAAGAATATTTAAGCTAACACTGGCTTTCATTTTCCTGACTTATACAAGATCTAAAATATCATGCCCCTCCTGACATCTCTTAGATAATCTGTCACGTTTATTGCTATAGGCCTGTTTTAATTAACTCGACTGGAGTTAACATATTGTCACGTTCTACGGAGTTCTGGATTTGTTGATTAACAAAACACAGCTTTCCAAACTACTAATTTATTATTACCAACTATTTTCCAACACCAGTGTCAACTAAAATATATCTCTTCTCTATTATTAAATGTCCATAGAACTATATTCCACTATAGCCTTCTATGATCGCTTCCTATACACCAACACTTACTGGTAACTCGCTTTATACTCTATGATCACTTTTACACCACCTTATTCAATACTGAACTAACTTACTCTGCGCACCGCTCGCCTATTTATACTGTCTATAGAGATTCTAGACGTTCTACCCTATTCTGCACCTGTCACTTCTGGTCTATTCTAGAAATGTCATTCCAGAGTGTACGCTGTGACACTGCCCCCCTCTTATATTCGATCGTCCTGGTCGAATTCTGACATGTCTTGGTGTGGCGTAAGTCTGTGCATGTGGACCACTTTCATCTTGCTCTTCGGGCTCCCCTGAATGCGATAGACAACGTCATTGATACTTCTGACCACCTTATAAGGACCTTTCCATAACTTCTCTAGTTTCGGTGGCCGTCCCTTGCGTCGTACTGGATTGTAGAACCACACACGATCTCCTTCTTTAAAACCAGCTGAATTAGGTGGCACGTCATAACGGGTCTTCATGCGGTCGATTTCTATTCGTATATGCATTCCGACAGCATATGGTGGATGGTGGGTGGTTTTCCTTCTCGTCAATATGTCGGGGCTTACTTCAAGCGAAGTTCTTAGGTGGTACTGGTTTTTCCGTGTAGTTGCTGTTGTTCTGATGTTTCTACTTGCACAAATATCTCGGCGGGCCCTATTCATCCTTTCGACATCGGCTCTGTTCCAACAAATATGTTTACTGGCCTTTTTCTGGGTTGGCTTCACATTTACTTGGTCTTTGCACCCTTCGTCTTGTATTTCTCTCATACTTTCTTCTCCACTTGCTTCTGGCTGAGTAACTGGGTCGTCTCTTTCTCTCACAGCTCTTTTCACTGGAATGGCACTTTCACGGGATGCGTTGCTATTTTCCTCTATGGTGATTTTCCGCACTACCAGGTTACTGCCAGGCGACATTATTATTTCTTCACCGCCGATAGTCAGGATGTCAGTGCCAAGATCAAATTTAGCGCACTGACCCTGAATTATGTCCAAGCCAATTATAAGCGGATCTGATATGGCGGCGACTATGGCTCTCTACTTTGCCTTCCATGTCCCAATTTGCAGCTCGACATCAGTTTCGCCAAATACCTGGATCCGATCACCACCGGCTGCATTTACCCTATACATTCTGTCTGGCTCTCTTACTCGCCATCTTGGAACCATGTCGCGGCGAATAATCGTCCTAGGTGCGCCTGTGTCGACGACCATCTGGGTCTTATTACCGCTTACGTATCCATCTACGATGAGAGCGCTGCTAGAATCGCTAACCTGAGAAATGGTTACCGGCCTTAGCTTTACTTTTTCCCTTGCGCGTGATCTTAGAGCCCAACATTCGCCCCTTATATGTCCCACCTTGCCGCATTTCCAGCAGCGCAAGGCATTTGTACGATGAGCTCTTATTGGGTGAGACGTCGGCCTTATTTGTTCTGCTATTTTCTCTAGTAGCTGCATGATCTTGGATGGATCTGTTTTATTTTCTCCTTGGACTTGAAGACTGCGAACTTTCACATTGCCTTTAGAAGCTTGCTTTACCGCTTCAAACTCCAAGGAATGTGCCAAAGCATCGTTCAAGTTTTTGTGTCTCGCCATCCTCAGCGCCTGTTGCGTGTCGGTATCTCTGATGCCATCAATGAAGGTTTGCAGCGACAGCTGGTTTAGAAACTCTATCGGAGCTATGGGGTAGGCTAATCGTGTCAGTCTGACAACGTCGGCGTGGAGACTTTCGCCCGAGTTCTGACAACGATTTTTCAACTGCAATCGATACAGCTGCTGTAAATGCTGGTCGCCAAACCTAATCTCTAATTGATGTTTAATGCTGTCAGAACTCAACGGTTCTTCCCTGGGAATACCTTGGAGCACATTTATGGCATCTCCTCTGAGAGCTACTATTAACGAGGTCGCTTTTTCTCTCTCGCCCCAACCATTTGCTATAGCAGCAGCTTCGAACTGGCGTAGATAACTACCCCATGGGACTGAGCCATCAAATGTGGGGACCTTAATTCTTACGACTCTCCTTTTCTCATTTGCTCTTTGACTTCTTCGTCTCTTTTTCTCAGTTCCTCTCTTATCTCTTCGTCTCCTTTTCTCATTTCTTCTTTAGCCTCTCCGTCCCTTTGCTAGCTTCTTCATCTCTCTTTCTGGCTTCTTCTTTGGCTTCTTCATCTCTTTTTCTCATTTCCTCTCTTGTGTCTTCGTCTCTTTTTATCATTTCTTTGGCTTCCTCGTATCTTTTTCTGGCCTCTTCATCTCTTGTTCTCATTTCTTCGTTGGCTTCTTCATCTCTTTTTCTGGCCTCTTCATCCCCTATTCTCATTTCTTCTTTGGCTTTCTCATCTCTTTTTCTCATTTCTTCATTTTTTTCTGGCTTCTTTCATTTCTTTAATCAATTCCAATACCTGGGCGTCCATTTTGGCTGTTGCGCTACGTGTCTTAGGCATAGACGTACTTAACGCTGGTAAACAGTTTATTCTGTTTCAAGAACACACCCAGTTATGACATACCGCTGACACTGATCTTCCAGAGATTCTAGAAATTTTCACGTTCAACGAATATTCTGAATAATATTTCTGCTAGCAGCTCGAAAATCCCACTTCGGACACCAGTTGTCTACAGGGTTCTGGATTTGTTGATTAACAAAACACAGCTTTCCAAACTACTAATTTATTATTACCAACTATTTTCCAACACCAGTGTCAACTAAAATATATCTCTTCTCTATTATTAAATGTCCATAGAACTATATTCCACTATCGCCTTCTATGATCGCTTCCTATACACCAACACTTACTGTTAACTCGCTTTATACTCTATGATCACTTTTGCACCACCTTATTCAATACTGAACTAACTTACTCTGCGCACCGCTTGTCTATTTATACTGTCTATAGAGATTCTAGACGTTCTACACTATTCTACACCTGTCACTTCTGGTCTATTCTAGAAATGTCATTCCAGAGTGTTCGCTGTGACAATATAAAAGGGTATTTATAAATTATCATACTCGAGTTTTTTATACTTCATGAAAATATTGTCAACATACGAGGAATTTTTTTTTGGACACACTCATGAAAATTTGTTACCATAACCGTACTTCTTTTCTTAACCCTCTACTTAATCCATATGTATATATTGTGCTTTTGTTCATCGTATTTTTACACCTTTTGTTCTGCACTACACCGAGTGTTCGCTGGGTCTGTTCCTGTTCTTATTGCGACGTGATTAAAGTTCACCTCATGCTACCGATTCTTCTTTATTGAACTATTTTCTTTAAGGAAACGAAACTTTTGTAATTCCAGTTGTGTTAAACGTTTCCAGTTTTCAATTTCATTTTAATAGTTCGCTTTTTAATTTAGATTTATTACAACCTCTTCAGCCACTCAAAAGCCCTGGTTCTTTCAATCCTGTGACAAGGCCAGACTTGAAAAGGTCAAAGCTCACAAAACGCTTCTACACAATCCCAGTCAAGAAAACCGTTAAGCATTTAACGACGCAAGAAACCGCTGTGTCCGCATTCTTTCTGAGGCAAAAAACTCGTTTAATAACCACATTAAAAACAAAGTCCTCTCAAGCTTCAACGGCAGCAAACCCTTCTGGACTCTCTCTAAGTCTATTGGGAATAATTTCTGCAGGAGCACGTTCCCACCTCTTATTTCTTCAGGGGATGAAATTGTTTCTACCGCCCTGGATAAAGCTGAACTTTTGTCTCGTTGTTCGCCGGAAATTCTACTCTCAACCCACCTCCAAATGTTCAACCACCAACAGTCCCCAATGTCGCGCATAAGATGACTGATATCATTTTCAAAACCAAAAAGTTACGAAAGATGCTCTCTTCTCTTAATACCAGGAAATCATCTGGCCTTGACGAGATCCCAGCAATTGTTCTCAAAAAATGCGCAACAGGACCTGCTCCTGTCCTGACTCGTCTGTTTCAGACATCTCACACTAGAGAAATATTCCCTAGTAACTGGAAAACTGCTCGAGTACAACCCGTCACCAACAAAGGATGCAAAGCGCTTCCTAGCAACTACAGGCCCATTTCTCTCCTGTCAGTCGTCTCTAAAGTGATGGAAAAATATATAAACACCGAATTTCTTGAAAAACGCAGTCTAATACACGACAGGCAGTATGGATTCCGTCAGCGCAGATCAACTGCCAACCTCCTTTCCTTTGTCACCTATTCTTGGAGCAAGTCTATGGACCTACACGGTGAATCTCAGATTGTCGCTCTAGACATATCCAAAGCATTCGACCAGGTCTGTTACGCAGCGCTGCTTAATAAACTTCCGGCCTATGACCTACCACCAAAACTCTGTACCTGGACAGCAAATTTCCTCTCCAACCGGAGCATTTCTTTTGTCGTGGATGGCCATTCCTCTAAACTGTATCCAATTAATGCAGGAGTCCCTCAAGATTCAGCGTTAGTCCCTACTTTGTTTCTTCTCCACCTCAGTAACCTCCTCTCTAGCACATCCAACCCAGTTCACAGTGACGTGGACGACAGCACCCTCCACTCAAATATACAATATTCTAAGCCTGTCTCTTTAGCCCAATTAGATGAGGATCGCAGATTCATGGAGGGTTCCGTCTCTGTGGATCTCCAAAAAATATTAGACTGGTGAAGTCGAAATCTTGTACAATTCAACTCCACCAAATCGAAGTCTTCCTTTCTATTTAATAAGATATACACCAGCCCCAGACCCATCACAATGAACAACCAAGTTATTCAAAGCAATGAGTCCTTTTCACTTGTTGGCATTTCTGTGGATCGAAATCTCAATTGGCACCAACATGTCACATCAATTGCAAAAGCGGCTTCTAAGAAATTAGGTTTCCTCTTCCGGGCTCGCAAATACTTTTCACCAGCTAATCTCTATACCTTATATACTTCACAAATAAGCCAAAACTCCGAATACTGCTCCCACATCTGTGATGCTGCTGCCACTTCTACACTCGCTATTCTGGACTCCATTCAGAAGAGAGCTATACGTCTCATCGGTGACCCTACCATCACCCAAAGGCTGCCATCCCTTGCCCACCGGCGTGCTGTTGGTGACCTCTCTCTCTTTTATAGATATCTGCACGGGCACTGCTCAGAGGAGCTTTCTTTCATAGTGCCTCCACCTGCTGCCCACAACAGATCTACCAGGGGAACAGAGCGAATGCACCCTTTTACTGTCCAGGTCACCAGACATAGAACATCTTGTTATGCCCGCTCTTTTGTCCCGAGGACTTTCAAGTTGTGGAACTCCTTGCCGGCACATGTTTTTTCTTCTCCTCCGAACCTTCAAGTCCAGAATTAACAAGTTGCCTCTTTTCTCCTTGTCGACACCCACGCTACGATAGTATTTAGGCTGTGAGCCCTTGTGGTGTGTTGTTGAAAAAAAAAAAACAATGCAGTTCACGGTGTCTTCGCGACACAGGGTTCATTTTTCTTAAAGTATTTCATTAAAACAATTCAGGAGCTTGTTAAGAAGTATTACATTCAAAGCGTTTTTTTCCCTAGTTTATTTAAAACACTTAAAAAATATCTACCTGGAGTAATACAGGTAATCTCTTTTAACAGTTTTGTTTACTATAGATTTCCTTTCCTTGTGACACTTAGCACTTACTGGTGTATTATGTCACCGCATGACTTTAAGGTAAATCGTTCCATCGCCATCTCAATCAGCATGGAAAACACAGCATAAAGGACATCAAAGTGTGTGTCGGTTTAGTGGAGACAGCACAGAGCAGTGGTGTTAACAGGTTAATGATGTCACGACAGTCTACAACCCCGGCGTTCACATTATTACATCAACACGACAATGAAAAGTAAAATAAAATCCCCGCTCAGCTTTCTACACTCCCGCTGTCCAGTCCAGGTGTTTATGTGTGCGTTTGAGTTAGTGTTGTGTTACATTTACATTGCCTTCCTGTACAACAACAATGCTTTACTTGGTATTAGCTTTGGTCTCGCTAAATGCACCCTCCACCTAATCGATCTTTTATTAATTGTCAGTCATCGATTTCTCTCTTATGCGTTTTCTTTGAAGAAGGCTTGATAATTTGTAATTGTGTTTCAGATTAACTCCGTATTTTGCCATGGATATACTTCAACTGGTGGTCTTATGACTCTTGTTTTTTTTTTCAAGGAAAATCTTTTTCTTCCTACAATAATGATCTAATTCACTAAGTGAGATTGGAGCCTGTGATAAATGCACTTTAAAACCCCTAATAACCACAAGATATTTTTAAAATCTCGGGACGCAGCAAGTGCGTTATGGTAGCGAATTTTCTTTAAAATAATTTTAATAGCAAATGTCTTTCTTTGATGAAAGCAGGCACCAAACTTGGTTGCCCATATAGTAGAAACAATGTACCATATTTCATTGAAATAAATTTATTGTTTGAAAAAATTTAAACAGTTTTCACCAGTCTAGATGCAGCAAATGTGTTATGGAAGTGATTTTCCATAAAAATGTTTTTAATAGCAAATGCGAGCAGGCATCAATCTGATTACCGGTATAGCCTATGTGGTAGGAACAATGTACTATATTTTATCAAAATTACTCATGTTTTGAAAATATACCAAAATTTTCCGAAAATAAACTTAAATGTTGGTTTTTTATCCAACAAAGCTTACGTTAATAGCAAATTGAGTTATTGAAATTTGAAGGATTTAATGAAAATTCGGCAAATTTGCAGATTAGCACCCGAACGCTTTTCAACAAATTGTTTTCAGAAACATTACTAGGACCCCACCTGCAGGTTTCTGAAAACAGTTTTTTGAAAAACGTTCGGGAGCTAAACTGCAAATTTACCGAAAATTTGCTACCAAAACGCACTTAATGCGTCCAGATTTTTTTCTTACAAACGCATTATATTTCGATAAAAAAATGCAAATATGCATTAACGAATTTGTTCTACGAAAATTATTTAAAAAAAAATTATACACCCCTACTCACTCCTGGTCCCGTAACTTCCTTGGGGAGTGTGAACAAGATATTTTTCTTGGGGTTTGTGTATCCAGGGGAGTGGGGACCTAGGCAGGTTTCTGAAAACAGTTTTTTGAAAAGCGTTCGGGAACTAAACTGCAAATTTATCGAAAATTCGCTTCCAAAACGCACTTACTGCGTCCAGATTGTTTTCTTACAAACGCATATTTCGACAAAAAATGGAAAAATGCATTCACAATTTTGTTCTACGAAATGTAGCTAAAAAATATTATGCACCCCTACTTACTCCTGGTCCCGTAACTTCCTTGGGGGGTGTGAACAAGAAATTTTTCTAGGGGTTTGTGGATTCAGGGGGGCCCTAGGCAGGTTTCTGAAAACAGTTTTTTGAAAAGAGTTCGGGAGCTAAACTGCAAATTTACCGAAAATTCGCTACCAAAACGCACTTACTGCGTCCAGTTTTTTTTCTTACAAACGCATCATATTTCGATAAAAAATGCAAAAATGCATTAACGAATTTGTTCTAAAAAAATTAGCTAAAAAATTATGCACTCCCTCCTGGTCCCGTAACTTCATTGGGGAGTGTGAACAATACATTTTTCTTGGGGTTTCTGGATCGGGCGAGGAGGCAGGTTTCTGGAAACAGTTTTTTGAAAAGCGTTCGGGAGCTAATCTGCAAATTAACCGAAAATTCGCTACCAAAACGCACTTACTGCGTCCAGATTTTTTTTCTTATAAACGCATCATATTTCGATAAAAAAATGCAAAAATGCATAAACGAATTAGTTCTACAAAAATTAGCTAAAAACACGATGCACCCTACTCACTCCTGGTCCCGTAACTTCCTTGGGGAGTGTGAACAAGAAATTTTTCTTGGGGCTTGTGGATTCGGGGGGGTGCAGGTTTCTGAAAACAGTGTTTTGAAAAGCGTTTGGGAACTAAACTGCAAATTTACCGAAAATTCGCTACCAAAACGCACTTACTGCGTCCAGATTTTTTTCTTATAAACGCATCATATTTCGATAATAAATGCAAAAATGCATTAACAAATTGCAAAGGGAAGGTTCTCTGCAAATTTTATCAAGATCGGTCCTTTATTTTTTGAGTTATCGGTCAGATATATATATATATATATATATATATATATATATATATATATATATATATATATATATATATATATATATATATATAAACACAGATCTCCCCATAAGCGAATTAAAAAAAAGACTGCCGTTCGTTTCACTAACCCAGTTAGCGTCATCAGAGAATGAAAAATTCGAATTGTTGACGATCACCACTGTGTTTATATTTCTTGTACGTACTCGCCCACAGACACTTGATGGTGGTTGGAACAAACTTTCATTGATTGCTTATCGGAAAGTTCCTCATTCCGAATTTCGTTATCTTTATTCCCACGTTTTGTCGGTAAGCTTTGTAAAATGCTAGATCAATAAACTATACATAGGCATATATGCTGAATTCATACAACTTTTATTATTACGATATTTAGCGTTTAACTGTCCTGGTTTCTAACATTTCTGATTAATTATTGTAGGTTATCTTGATCCACATGGTGATTATTATGCCAATCTATATACGGCCGAATGTTCTTAAAATCTAATTTCAATACACCTTTTATTTATGTATTATATTTATTTAATGTCACCATCACTTATTTCATAGATCCCCGACATTTTAGTGGTATTATCCTTGTCTTTTGGATTACGTAGGAAATCTATTGATGAAATTGTTAATTGCAAATCGGCTTTCTTAAAAATTCTATACACCCTTACAGTCTTGTCGCCAGGATCATGACTTTCTGTCTTCAGCTCTTTTCATTTGATTGAAGCTTGCGCGCTTTATGAGTTGTAGGTACTAGGTTTTCCAGTAGTTCTCCGATTGGTCTTTTAGCGAATTTTAAAAAATCTCTAATGAGGAGATCTGTGTTTATATATATATATATATATATATATATATATATATATATATATATATATATATATATATATATATATGTATATATATATATATATATATATATATATATATATATATATATATATATATATATATATATATATCCGACCGATAACTCAAAAATAATGGACCGATCTTGATCAAATTTGATGAGTACCTTCCTTTTGCAAGTGGCTTGGATATGTTGGTTAGCCAGGAAAATGGGACCAGGTTTTTACGGAAAATGTTGTGGTTTCTTTCTAAAAAGATGTATATCTCCGGTAGAAACAAAGTAAGGACAACCAAATTTGGTACGCGTGGTTGTATTATAAAGAGTGAACCCTGTACCAAAAGTCTCTATTTAATCACAAAGAAGTTATGGGCAGTTAAAGAAACAAATTTTGGAATTTTCCTCAAAACGTCAAATTCGCAATTTGAAACGTCAAAATTGGCAATGTTTAGGCAAAGAACGTGAACCAAATACGGATTGTGTAAAGAAAATGTTGCAAGAAGAGTGTTCTGTGAACCCTTAAGTTTCAGATTCAAGTGTCACTGCCCTTCATTGTACTAAAATATTTACAGAAAATTCATTTCCAATAGACCCTTTCTCTGATGCTTTGGCTGTCGGTTTAGTTAAGTTGATGCTTTGGCTGTAGGTTTAGTGAAGTTTATGCTTTAACGGTCTATAATTTTGAGCTAATTTTCGTAGAACAAATTCGTTAATTTATTTTTGCATTTTTTTATCGAAATATGATGCATTTTGTAAGAAAAAAATCTGGACGCAGTAAGTGCGTTTTGGTAGCGAATTTTCATCAAATCGCTTCAAATTTCAATAACTCAATTTGCTATTAACCTAAGGTTTGTTGGCTAGGAAACCAACATTTAAGTTCATATTTGGAAATTTTTTGAACATTTTAAAAAATAAGTAATTTTGATAAAATACGGTACATTGTTTCTACTACATAGGCTATACCGGTAAGCAGATTGATGCCTTCTCGCATTTGCTATTAATTTTTTTGAAATAAAAATTCATTTCCATAGCGCAGGTGCTGCGCTGTTGTTTTAATAAACCCGACTTTATGGAGCGATACCTGGCAAAGCTAATAATAATAATAGTAAATACAAATGTGGATCAGAGAACACCGAGTATAAATGTGTATGGTTATGTAGCTTACTCTGTCTTTTGATTTGTAGGCATGCGCAAATAAATCATCGCCTCAGCAAGCGGTTGGACTCTTGAGGAAGAGAAAATATCTGTGAACGATTGAACGATCATATTAAGATTATCTACTGGCGTGTTCACGTTCTATTAGAACAAATTAAAATTAAGTGCCTAGTCTGAATTGCAGGAAAATTAGTGCATAAAACTATGTATTTGTCAATGGGCCATCGAAAATTCGCTTTGTATTTCACAACGGTCAACAAATATTGCTGGAGAAAACAAAGCGGGGACACCAAACGCTTGTTAGATGTTAAGGATGCATCAAGGTAGTGTCTGCCGTTATGCAACTTACAATACACTTCGTGAAGTTTTTGGTTGCAGACAAATTTTGTCACTGGTTTATTTCCTGCCGCAGTACTTCTAACGTAAAGTATTTATGATTACATAAAGTACTGCAGGTGTCGCAATCAACTATACTTCTTTTGATAAACAGAATACCCTAGAATTGATCCATGACAAATTTCATACACAAAATCTTATTAGTTATTTTTTACAATAGAAACAAATATTTCCTGACATGGGCTCAAGTCACCCAAGTTTACGGCATTTTTGAATGCTCATTACTTATGAAGGGTTTTTTAATAAGGACATAACAATTTTGTATTTAAATAAAACACAGAATAATTGGGGTATTGTGCTGAAACTTATTATATGTGCAGTACAAATGTTACATTTAAGTATGGAATTTAATCCCATTCTTATAACCGCCACGAGCACGTTTGCAAAGATCGATTATTTGGAGCGAATTTTCCATCAATCTTTCATATATATATATATATATATATATATATATATATATATATATATATATATATATATATATATATATATATATATATATATATATATATATATATATATCGGCCGGAACGTCGGCAATTTCACGTGTGATATTGTACCTAGGCTCCTCTAACGTTGTTGGCTTGTTGGCATAAACCAAGGACTTAAAGTAACCCCATAAAACGAAATCCAATGGCGTTAAATCACATGAGCGAGGTGGCCATCTCTCGAGATTACACGGTTACCGAACTTTCCCTTCAATAGATCGATTGTTTAACCAGCCGTGTGTCATGCGGCACCATCTTGTTGGAACCACATATCACTGATGTTAAGTCCATCGAATTCTGTCCAAAAATAGTCTTCCAAAATGGCACGTTAGCGAACTGCATTGACCATAACATTATCATCGACGAAAAAATATGGGCCAATCACACCTCCTGAATGAAATCCACACCACACGGTCACCTTTTGTGGATGCAATGGAGTCTCTTCAAGCACATGTGGGTTTGTTGCTGTCCAGTAATGTATATTTTGTTTATTGATAAAGCCATTAAGCCAAAAATGAGCTTCATCGCTGAAGATGATTTTTGGATGAAATTAAGGATTTTCGTCAAATTTTTGCAGAGTCCAATCGGAAAAGTTTCGGTGCTTCAAATGTTTAAGAATCTTTAATTCTTGAGTTAGTTGTACCTTGTAAGGGTGTAGATCAACATCTTTACTCAAAATTCGCCACAATATGGTTTGAGAGACTCCGTGTGAACGGCGTGGAATCGACTGATTTGGATCATTTTGAACTGAAGCCCTTACAGCTGCGATATTTTCGGTACTTCGACAAGTGCATCATCTCACTGGCACAGGAACAGCAAATAGTGAATAATTTGACTCGAATTTATCCACTATAGCACGCACAGCCTGTCTGGTGGGACGATTATCACGACCGAAAATTGAAGCAAGCGCTCTTAAAGTTGCGACCACCGACTCAGAATTTCGGTGGTAATTTTTAACAATTTCCAAACGTTGCTCGTGAACTTCACCATGATAAAAATGTAGACGTTGCCTGACGTTTTGACATTGACAGATCCTGAAAAAAGTTTAAGAATGCGTTGGTATTAAAATACAAAGTTGTTATGTCGCTATTGGAAAACCCATTAGATGCAACTGGGGATATTGTAATTTGTCATTTTTACAATATTTCCGCTAATAGATTTTCTTATATGTTACATGCATGCATATGTAAAGAACAAAGAGTAACTATTATATTGAAGTTTTACGATCAGAGAACAATGAACTAAATAATAGATGGTCGTAATTATACAGAAAGTTTTTGTTTTGTGTGATAATGCATCGATCTGCATTGCGGTCTGTTTAGAGGCAAGTCTAATTTATTAGCAGAAGTAAAGTACGCGGACCCGCGACTGGTATCGATCCGATAGCCTTATATACCCTTATATTACCTACCCCTTTAAGTCCAATGCTTTAGGGCACCCTTATATATTTAAAACAAAAGGGTCTATATCTGGTTAGTACTCATTCACTAATTCTCTAGATAAAGATATTAGGGAGAAACCCTTGTCCTCATGCTGACAGTTTTTCAGAGGGCATCTAGTAAGGTTCTGAAAAATAACACTTTTTAAAAATTTCTAAAAATAAGGCTTCACTGCTCTAATTTTTATTAGTGAATTTTTATTTAAACAAAATTCACTAATAGAGAGGTATCGATGGTGAGACTTTGCTAAAATTTTTTCAAATGAGCGCGAATTAGGACCCCTAGAACCCATATCCGGGATCAGTTTGAATTTTTATATGTTTATATATATATATATATATATATATATATATATATATATATATATATATATATATATATATATATATATATATATATATATATATATATATGTATCCGTCTGATAACTCAAAAAATAATTAACCGATTTCTCGATGAAACTCTGCAAGCGCCTTTCTTTTATTAATGGCTTGGATGAGTTCGTTGGCCAGGAAAATCTGACGGGGTTTTCCGGGAAAATTTTGAGTTTTCTTCCAAAAAAAAATTTTTTCCGAAAATTTCGATAAAATTTGGTCTACATATTGCTTTGGGAAAGACCTAACTATGTGCCAAAATTCAGCTTTCTAAGGTTACAGAAAATTGAGCTATTCTAATTTGAAACATTTATGTTTAAATCATAGATCAAGTATGTGGTTGCTGTTGGTTCGTCAATGACAGCTGCTATTATTGTCATTGACTCATGAAATTGATTTTTAAGTTTCAGAGAAATGTCAATAATACTGAAATCACTGATTGTTAATCATTGGCAGCATTTACGATAATATATAACCCTATTGTAATTTATTATCATTTATCACCTCTGTAGTATAATTATTTTTTTCCTTACAACTCGCATCGTTTTTAGTCAATTGTTGTTATTAATATAGTTTCTTCCCAAAATTTGCTCTTACCGAACACACACGGCTTCCATTGACTTCTGCTTCTGCTGCTGTTACAGTTTTTTTAGAGGTCCAGTTGTAACCCCTCATGCAGCCAGTGTTGCCAGTTTAAGTATAAATAGTGTAGTACCTTTTAGTTTGTGTACACTCCATTTACTTTTTATATTTCTTCTTTGCTGCACATATCAAGACAAATTATGTTGTTAGTTTGTATACAGTGTGGTCTAAAAGTAATTGTACACAGAGCAGCAGTGGAAATTCAACCAAATTTACCTCAGTCCAAAAGTCAACATTAAAAGAGATATGGGATATATCTTTTAGTGAATTTTTATTTTAAAAAAAATCACTTATAGAGAGGTATCGATGGTGAGACTTTGCAAATTTTTTTTCAAATGAGCACGAACTAGGACCGCTAGAACCGATATCCGGGGTCAGTTTCAATTATATATATATATATATATATATATATATATATATATATATATATATATATATATATATATATATATATATATATATATATATATATCCAACCGATAACTCAAAAAATAACTAACATGGTTTTCCGGACAAATTTTGAGTTTTCTTTCGAAAAATATTTTTTTCTGCGAAAATTATAAAGCTGTTTTAATTAAATTTAGTAGATGTGTTGCCTTGGAAGAGACCTTACTACTTACCAAAACTCAACTTTCTAAGTTGATAGAAAATTGAGTTATTCAAATTTTTAATTTTCTTTCGAAAAAATTTTTTTCTCCGAATATTACAAAGTTATTTTAATGAAGTTTGGTGGATATCTTGTCTTACAAAATACCTTACTACATACCAAAACAAAACTTTCTCAACTTATAGAAAATTGAGTTATTCAAGTTTGAAACATTTAATAAAAATTCACTACCATAACGCACTTGCTGCGTCCCGAACTTTTTTACTTTAGGCTAGTAATTATTTAATTTTTAATTAAAAGAGGCTGAAAGAAAATTAATTATGTAACATTTATATAGGCTACGCTAAAGATAGCGATAATAGGATAGACGAAAAAAGAGTGGCAATGAATGCTTTGTGCAGACTGGTGTGCTAACCCATCGGGGTACACGATTATTTTTTCCATTTGAAAACGATGGTTTGATAAATTTAGCAAAACGTAAAGAATACTGATATCTGGACCTCCATTATGGACTTTTATTATAACCTAACCCATATTTATTCGATTTGATCGTGTTTTTTTTTCCATTGGCACTCTTCACACATGATATTTGCATGCTCTAATCATACCTACATATGTAATGGACGCGCTCCATACACTCAAACGATTTTCTTTCGGAATATCTTGAGCACAAATAACACCGTTCTAAAAATTCGCCATTGAGAAGACCGCGACTTAAAAACTTGAAAGAATCTCTTCACATCAGTAGCAGCTCGTGTCTTAATGCATTGGGGGTGCGCAAGAAAAAAAAAGGTCGGGATGCAGCAGGTGCGTTATGGTAATGAATTGTCATTAAATGCTTCAAATTTGAATAACTCAAGTTTCTACAAACTTTGAAAATTGAATTTCGATTTATAGTAGGGTTTTACCCGGTGCAATATATCCACCAAATTTCATTAAAATAACTTTGTAATTTTCAGAGAAAACTTTTTTTTTAAAAGAACTCAAAATTTGAATAACTGAATTTTTTAAAAATGTTGAATTTTAGTGTGTAGTAAGGTCTTTTACAAGGCAACATATCCACCAAATTTCATAGCTTTGTAATTTTCCGAGAAAAAGATTTTTTTAAACAAAACTCAAAATATTTCCGGAAAACGTTATCCGATTTTCCTGACTAACGAACTCATCCAAGTCATATATATATATATATATATATATATATATATATATATATATATATATATATATATATATATATATATATATATATATATATATATATATATATATATATATATATATAAACATATAAACATATAAAAATTGAAACTGACCCCGGATATGGGTTCTAGGGGTCCTAGTTCGCGCTCATTTGAATTTTTTTTCCAAAGTCTCCATCGGTGCCTCTCTATTAGTGAATTTTCTTAAATAAAAATTCACTAAAAATGAAGGGGTCGCCTATTTTTTCCCCGAAAATGTATTATGAAAACATACTTACCAAACTTAAGCATTATTAACTACTTACCAAGTTTTCCTTTAGTTAGTTATAGGTTATAGTAGTTAAAAAGTCCTTTAAAAAGTTAACCTTTAAATTTAAAATATTATCCACTGAATTAATCACAGTATCAACATTATTTTGTCCACTTATTAAGCAACCCGAAGTAGTAGCCATAATAATAATAATAATTGTCTTGTTAGAACATGTAAACAACAACGAAATGATCTAAGTAGAAATCAATCCGACGCGAAGACGAAAATTACTAGGTAGTAGGTACACACGCTCTGCCAAAAGTCCACTGCAAACTGAAAGTGTGTAATTTTATAGCGCCCAACAGATTGCTTATTCGGTCGTTTTCGACGAAG
Organism: Tillus elongatus; assembly: GCA_964006375.1. Lineage (NCBI taxonomy): Eukaryota > Metazoa > Arthropoda > Insecta > Coleoptera > Cleridae > Tillus > Tillus elongatus. The sequence goes on from OZ023265.1 coordinate 67,815,583, forward strand.
ATAGGCGATCATTTTGCATTGAAGTATCGCATTTCCTGAGAGCGCCGAAAAATACACACCGCCGCCCGACTGATCTATATGGATATGGATGTATATAACGTCTGCAACGATTAACACTATACTTATTCTGTATTAATGGCTACCGACTCTCTGCGATCCTCGATATACTAATTTTATTTGTTGAATGCAGGAGGTAAAAAAGTAAATAAAATATTATCAAAATATAGCATAGCAAAAATATTATTTTTTCCACGTTAGGCGGCAGTGCGCGCGCACGGGAACACGTATTGAGGAGCCGCCCCTGATATATATATATATATATATATATATATATATATATATATATATATATATATATATATATATATATATATATATATATTTATATTTATACTCAAATAGTGCTTCAAATGGAATCATAACTTCCACATGGCTGTGATCATTTATTCTCTGCAGAAAGACATTATCATGAAATGAATTTAGAACCCATGACTTAAGAAAATATTTGTATTCGTGTACCCATAAACTTTTGACAGGTTATATTACTCGGGTTTAATTGAATATATATATATATATATATATATATATATATATATATATATATATATATATATATATATATATATATATATATATATATATATACAGATCCACTTGTTAGTGAATTTTTCGTTACACGAAAAGTTGGCTAAAAATCCGTGAAGCTAATTGTCTGTATCTGAAATATTTGGTAAAATGTAGAAACGTCACGGAATATTTATCGGGCATTGTTCATGGTTTTTCCCATCAGCCCAACCTTCTCTTCAGACCACACAGAGATTAAAATCAGCCACATACAAATTACCAGAGCGCACTTTACATGGTACAGACACAACAATGATAAGATCTGGTACAAGTGGAGGACACATTTCACCAACCACTTCTCCTGTTTGTAAACAACTAGAGCAGCAACAGCCAGCAACCCAAAGACAAGTGGTGTTAAAGCTAGGAGTGCAAGAATCGTGTTTCAGTCGGGATGGTCAATGAGAATGAGCATCTGGCTGTTTGAGATAAGGAGCTAGGCGAGCTGTCAGAGTAAGAGGGGGTATCTAATGCCTGATGAGTGGATGGTGGAAAGATATAACAAAGTACACACAAACTCTGTCAAACGTCACTCCAATTAGTGCCAGTTCAAACTGTAAGGATTTATTATATGCGCATGTTAAAACAGACCGCTGTTTACTTTATTAACGGTGTTTATAATTATCTAGGACCTGTCTGTGTGTCTGTCTATCAGCAGGTCTGCTCTTCTTCCCCTTTCCCGGTCCTGGCCAAATGGCCTGATGATTTTAAACAGGTTGGGGACCGTTTCCCATTATATGGTATCTATCACTAAATAGCTCTCGTGAGCGACAATATATTAAAAAAGTCTGGGCGCAGCAAGTGCGTTATGGTAGTGTATTTTCATAGAAATGATCTGGAATCAAATATTTTTTAGAACTTTTTTTCTTTTAACATAGAAATACAACTTTTGTTGTGTAGTTTCCTTTTAATATCTTAAACTTACGTACCAAATTTGGTTACCATATCTTATCTATTTTTTGAGATACAATTTTTTTTCGTAAGAAAACCCCAAATTTTCCCGGAAAACCTGGTGGTTCGATTTTCCTGGATAACGAACTTTTCCAAGCCACTTACAAAAGAAAGGCACATGCTGAATTTTATCAAAATCGGTCCATTGTTTTTTGAGTTATCGGTGTGATACATACATACATACATACATATATATATATATATATATATATATATATATATATATATATATATATATATATATATATATATATATATATATATATATATATATATATATATATATATATATATATATATATATATATATATATAAATTGAAACTGACCCCGGATATGGGTTCTAGGGGTCCTAAGAAAATTCACTAAAAGTCATAATAGTAAATATAATATTTATTATTCAGCTGTCAACAAAAGTTCCTGGACACGTCAGTATGTGTGTGTGTATGTACACACACACACGCGCATGCACACAATTTTTGTTGTTTTATGTTATCTTGCCTTTGAACATGTTCGTTTAGCCACGGTCTATTTAGCGATAATACCTTACCAGATTATTGATTGCCTCCCTTTATTTATTTTTAAACGTAGGATATACAGATTAACCAAATGACATACTGCACAGGCGCGAGTTATTTTATATAAAATGCCAAACACAAAACTTAAAACAAACAAGCACATTAAAACAAAACAAAATATGTATTATTTATTTGAATTTTTATCACATGCTATATACGAACGTCAATATAAATAATGAAAGTTATACAAAGATCGGTGATCAAAAATGCATACAAAATTTCTTCTGAAATTTTTTTCGCTTGTGATGCTATTATTTTTAACTACCCGACACAAAAGTTTGGATATTTTACCAAAGTTATGTTCATGGATCTTTTTTATATCATAAGTAAGGCAAGAGAAGTCGGGACTAAGACCCAGTATGGCCCACTGGCTGTACACAAGGGTGGTCAGACCATCGCTAACATACGCGGCACTAGTCTGGTGGCCTAAGGTGACACAATCCAGTGCCAAACAAAAACTAGGCAAGATCCAAAAGATGGCTTGCCTAGGCATCACAGGGGCCATGTCATCAACCCCAACAGCCGCCATGGAGGTGTTGCTGGATCCCCCCGCCCCATACTTAGTTATTATGAGGGAGACCAGGCTAGGACTATACAGACTAGCCTGAAATGGTAGACTGAAGATCAATCCAGATTTCAGAGGCCACTGCAAAATTCAGGAGATCGTGAAGGAGCCCATGCTTGAAAAGAGGTCAGACTTCGCGAGCCCGCGAATCTGCAGGGAAAACAACTTTACAGTGGAAATCCCAGACCGCGAGGCATGGCGGGAGGAGACGCCGGGCATACCACGGGACGCGCTCGTCTGGTAACGGACGGATCCGGCGGGGAGCGTGGGACGGGGGCAGGTGTTTATTCGGAAGGACCAAGGGTGTCATGGTATTTCCCTCGAAGCTCATGCAACGGTCTTTCAGGCCGAAATGTACGCCATCCTGCACTGTGTGCGGGAAAACAAGAGGAGGGGCTGCACCAACAAGCGGATCCTCATAGCCACAGGCAGCCAGGCAGCCCTTAAGGCCCTAAGTAGCACACGGGTAAATTCCTGGTTGGTGAGTGAGTGCCGAGAGGAGACAAGCGACCTGGCTGGGCAGAATGAGGTCACCCTCATCTGGGTGCTGGGTCACTCTGGGGGTCAAAGGCAACGAAGAAGCTGACAGTATCGCGAAGAGAGGATCAGCAGAACCATTTATGGGACCAGAACCGGCTCTAGGCGTGACAAAGAGCACTGTCAGGGGAGCCATTAAGTCCTGGGTCAGAAACCAACACAAGGTGTACTGGGCAGACTGTCCAGGGCTCAGACATGGGAAGTCAATAATTGACTAACCCAGTTCAGAGAGAGCTGTGGAGCTGCGAAATCTTAGCAGAGGACAGCTCAGAAACATAACAAGTCTCTTGACGAGACACATGGCTGTCAAGAAACACCTGCATAAAATGGGGTGGTTCGAGGGGGACCTCGCATGCAGACTCTGCGGCGCGGGGGGATGAATCAGCCCAGCACATCTTGTACGAGCGTAAAGCTCTGGACCGCAAAAGACAACTGATCTACGGTCAGTATAGATCGGAGACAGAGCAATATAAAACTTCACCCTACCAATCGCTGTGCAGACTAGTATGTATAGCAGCAGACACTGGCCGCTTTCGGCCTTCTTGGGACCCTTGGGCCCGTTAAATATGTAGATATTATCAAAAATATACAACATACGTATTTCCTCTGTTTAATGTTATATGGGTGTATGGAAAAATCTAAATACGGTTTTTTATCATAAACAACTATCTATATAAATACCTAAACATATAATGAAAATATCGTGAGAACTCTCTCAAGTCGAGGGTTGAACACACAGTGACCTTAGAGACCATTTCCAGTGGGATTTGATGAGTGAGCAGATTGAGGCACCGCAATTGAGCTACAACAACCCAACCTACCCTTATCCACCGCTTCAAGGATTAGGTAGATTGAAACAGTAAAGCTCTTTACCTTTTATGTTACCTTAATCTTTTAAAAAAGTTTCAAAACAGGAGTTCAAACGTTGGGTTTTAACAAAGTCGGGACGCGGTTCAACGTTAGAACCAATTATTTCACACAATTATGACCGCGGAAATTATATATATATATATATATATATATATATATATATATATATATATATATATATATATATATATATATATATATATATATATATATATATATATATATATATATATATATATATATATATATATATATATATATATATATAACTAACCCCGGATATGGGTTCTAGGGGGCCACTCGAGAAATTTTCAGTGATTTTTTTCTACGAAAATTGTCTAGATAGCAAAAAGTTTTCTTTGTATTAGGAAGGTAATACACTTAATCGCGTTTACTCTAGGCTGTGTTTCATTGAGTAGAGTCAGCTGTATGAATTTGATAGGAAGGTACAGTCGCTCAGCGAGAGTGAGTGAAAGAGTAGCTGTGGGCCTGAGAGTGTGTCTGCGGGCCTTGGGAGGCCCCGAGGGGAACGTGTGCCTAACTCGATCCCGCCGTCCCTCTCTGCCCCCGGCCTCAATCAATAGACGCGTCGCGGTGTCGGCGGCTGTGAGGGTGGTGGGGACGGCGGGAGGGGACGGACGAAAGGGACCAATTACATGCCCACTTGCCTCCTAACACCGTTTGCATACATTTACCATTGCCGCCACTACCGACACCACCGCCGTCGACCGAACGACTACTGTCACAAAGATTCTCTTCCACTTTCCTCTTCCACTGTCTATTTTTATATTACTTATCTCCTACCAGGTCTACCTAGAAAGTAGGTGCGCAGATTCTATCAGCTGATCACAACCAATATTCTCACCATGCATTTGATAAGTCCTCTTTAAAGAAAAAACACCCTCAAAGAGAGTTGTAAGTGATAATGGCTTTTCTTAGCAGAATCTACTTACAAATTCGACATACATAGGTTACTTAGTTGTAAAATTATGTCCTTAATAAATTTTAGTATGTCATCCACTTTGCTTAGATACTTATAAAAATTATAAACGTATCTGCCTTGTAGCACTCAGTGTTTGTTTCTCATTGTATGAATTATTTAATATGTTTTGCATATGCTTCCCTAGGTTTTTAATCTCCATGAAACTATTGAGGATATTTTTCAGGTGACGTAAATTGCTTGGTTGGTTCCTCCACATATGAGATTGTATCGACAGGTCCATCTTAGCTAAAAAGATGGACCTTTTGTTGTGAAATGACCCACTTCTACCTGCCTAAAAGCCTTCTTTTCTTGAGCACCCAGTATCCTTTCGGCTGACTTGTTTGTGATAACGTCCAATATTTAGATATTTGATAAACGAACGAACATTTATTTTGTATCAAAATATCTGGTACCTTTGGGGCTCAAGAGGCAGTTTCTTCAGTTCTCAGGATTTGCTGGCATACCCTTATTTATTCTCTATACAAGTGATCGCTTGGGAATCAGTTCAGTAGTTTTAGCGATCAAAATGCAAACTTGCCAATTAAATTTACTTTTAAATCAACATATCTAAATATTTATTGATGTCAAATTAACGACGTAATTGTTGAACTATGATTTTTTTATAATTTTTATTTTGACGATGAATTATGTCATCAAGTAGGGGCCCTAAACCTATAGAAGGAACATTGCACATTTTCTATGAAAGTGTGTTTCACCTTGTTTGTCACGGCTTGGGCATGAGAAAATTTTCGGAACAATGGATTCAGAAATGCTTAAACGTTGTTTGACGAATGTGCCACCGACTAGAAGAAGGTTCCTCAACCTTTTAGGGTCGCCTAGACCAAACGTGGGTCCATCACTATGAAGCAGAGACTAAAGAGTAATCCAGGTAATGTAAGCATTCCAGTTTTTCAGGACCCAAAAATTCCGCGTTCAAAAGTCGGCTGGCAAGGTCCATGCTTCAGTTATCTGGGACAACGATGGGTTAATTGTGCCAGATTTTCTGAAACAAGGTAGAATTATCACGTGACCATACTATCGTGATTTGCTATGTAAAGCATGCGAGAAAATTGTGTAAAACTGGCCAAAAGCGTGCTCTTTTTGCAAGACAACTCTCCTGCTCACAAATCGTTAATTGCACTGCAAACAATTGATAAAATTGTTTGTGAATTGGTTGACCAACCGCCTTGTTCTCCGGATTTAGCACCATCCGACTATTCTTTATTTTCAAAGCTCAAAAACGTTTGAAAGATAAACAATTTTCTTCAAGCAACGAAGTGATGTGTTGAGTAGTTTGAAGACCAAGATAGTTTTTTTACAAGCGTTTATAAGTGCTTAATGAACGGTCTGCTAAATAAGTCTTAGAGCAGTTGAATGGCTACGTTTGGTCGTTGTTGGTTTTTTATGGAGCGTCAAGTGTAGGTTTTCCAACGAATCGCATGGATGTCTTGATTTAACCCAGATAGTCCCGAATAAATTTTTTCCGAAAAGAAAATTTTTTTTCAACGTTTTGTGATTGATACATGTCTACTGAATATTTTCTTGGAAGAAATTTTCTTTGTAATGTCAACAGTTTCTGATATGCAGCCCTACTTTTATAAAGGACTATGGTATAATGGGGTATAATGAAAATAGTTAGGATAACTGAAACGAATTTATTCAGATATAAATTCAGCAACATCAAAACACATTTTGCAAGCATAATATAAAAGGAAATTATGATAGAAAATAAAATAATAATAATCATAATAATAAACTTGAATTGTACTAAAAATAATAATAATCAGTTTGTATTGTACTACAGGGAGCAATTCTTTGGATGCCAACCTACATTACACTTACTCCACAGAAACACTACTTTTTTGTGGCATAAGCGACATCTAAAATGAGTTTCCTTATAGATGACTAAATGATCTTTTCTGTTCACCCAACATTTTTTATTATTAAATATTTGGCTTTACATACTAGTGGGAAACTCAACTGTTTCAAAAATAACAGCTTCTCAGTTTAACAGAATAACTCTGTGTAGTAGTGTCCGTATGCCGTTTCCCCATCAACAACCGGTACCGAAGATCCTACGTTCCTAAAGCTGTGAGCGTGAGCGATCACACTAGTATAAATAACGTGTTAAGTATAATGTTATGAAGTAAAGTCCGCTCTATACTGTATACCCATACATATTTAGCATTCAGAGTCTCAAGGCTATTCATCCCGTTAAATGGTTAAATAACAGTTGCCGATGAAAACCGATGTTTATTCGTCGAACCTAGTTGCAGTGGAACTGAAACAGATACGACTCCGAATTCTAGTTTAGTGTAAAAAGCGTTATTTTGTAAGCTGTTATTTTTATAAGTCCATAAATGGTGGTTCCCCTTGCGGCTCGGCAACCGTTTAAAAATAACCGACAGTTAAATAACGACCCATCACTAGTGTAAAGGTAACATGTCATAAACCTAAAAAAACCATGTTACCAGTTACCATACGATACGATATTAGGATATAAGATAGGTCTTTTGTAGTTATGTATTATATTTTGTATCTAACAAAAATAGGTTTTTAAAAATGTTGGCTTAATTAATCCAAAAGATAAAAATGCATCAGATAAACGCAAAATCAAAATTGGCGACTTCCAGCTGTTTGTGAATAGGAAACACCGCTTCAAAAGAAAACCTGGTCAATATTTGTACAATTTTCAAACATCCGTTTTAGAACTAATTGGGGTTTTAATTGAAATAATATCAAAGTTAACCATGAGTGTGAACAAAGAGAGCCAGCTTTGTGATTGCAACTGTAAAACAGTTCACAAAACTGACTGCAAGTATAGCGATGATGATATTTGTCTAGGTTTATCTATATTTAACGACCTCCCCTTGTAACTCTCGTGTTTCCCTATCGTCTCTCGGAGTCAGCTGAGATTTGCATCACGTGCTTGCGCCTCTGCTTCTTATTGCAGCTAATATTCATTTCACAGGTGTGTGTTCTGTGTTCTCTGTTCCGGAACGGTCCCCATACACCCCCGGGATTTATGTCCTCCTGTTTCCACACTTCTAATACACGATTTCTCTACATCGATAATCGTGTCATCTTTTATTACCGCACACGTTATCATTTTATAGACCGTGTTCAAACAAAGTTTAGAAAACACTTATATGGATGAATATGTTTTTTTTTAATTTCAACAACACACCACGAGGGCTTACAGCCTAAATACTATCGTACCGTGGGTGTTGACAAGGAGGAAAGAGGCAACTTGTTAATTTTGGAGTTTAAGGTTTGGAGGTTCGGAGGAGAAGGAAAAACATGTGCCGGCAAGGAATTCCACAACTTGGAAGTCCTCGGACAAAAGAGCGGGCATAACAAGATGTTCTATGTCTGGTGACCTGGACAGTAAAAGGGTGCATTCGCTCTGTTCCCCTGGTAGATCTGTTGGGGGCAGCAGGTGGGGGAACTATGGAGGAAAACTCCTCTGAGCAGTGCCCGTGCAGATATCTATAAAAGAGAGAGAGGTCACCAACGGCACGTCGGTGGGCAAGGGATGGCAGCCTTTGGGTGAGGGTAGGGTCACCGATGAGACGTATAGCTCTCTTTTGAATGGAGTCCAGGATAGCGAGTGTAGAAGCGGCAGCGGCACCCCAGATGTGGGAGCAGTATTCGAGGTTTGGCCTTATTTGTGAAGTATATAAGGTAAAGAGATTAGCTGGTGAAAAGTATTTGCGACCCCGGAAGAGGAAACCTAATTTCTTAGCAGCCGCTTCTGCAATTGATGTGACATGTTGGTGCCAATTAAGATTTCGATCCACAGAAATGCCAACAAGAGAAAAGGACTCATTACTTTGAATAACTTGGTTGTTCATCGTGATGGGTCTAGGGCTGGTGTATCTCTTGTGAGAAAAAAAGCAAGACTTAGTTTTGGTGGGGTTGAATTGTACAAGATTTCTACTTCCCCAGTCTAATATTTTTTGGAGATCCACGGAGACAGAACCCTCCATGAGTCTGCGATCCTCATCTAATTGGGCTAAAGAGACAGGCTTAGAATATTGTATATTTGAATGGAGGGTGCTGTCGTCCGCATAGCTGTGAACTGGGTTGGATGTGCTCGAGAGGAGGTCATTGATGTGGAGAAGAAACAAAGTAGGGGCTAAAGCTGAACCTTGAGGAACTCCTGCATTAATTGGATACAGTTTAGAGGAATGGCCATCCACAACAACAGATATGCTCCTGTTGGAGAGGAAATTTGCTGTCCACATACAGAGTTTTGGTGGTAGGTCATAGGCCGGAAGTTTATTAAGCAGCGCTGCGTGCCAGATCTGGTCGAATGCTTTGTATATGTCTAGAACAACAATCTGGGATTCACCGTGTTGTTCCATAGACTTGTTCCAAGAATGGGTGACAAAGGAAAGGAGGTCGGCAGTCGATCTGCGCTGACTGAATCCATACTGCCTGTCGTGGATTAGACTGTGTTTTCCAAGAAATTTTAGTAATTCCGTGTTTATATACTTTTCCATCACTTTAGAGACGACTGAAAGGAGAGAAATAGGCCTGTAGTTGCTGGGAAGCGCTTTGGATCCTTTCTTGGGGATGGGTTGTACTCGAGCAGTTTTCGAGTTACTAGGGAATATGCCTTTATTATAAGATATCTGAAACAGACGTGTCAGGACAGGAGCAAGCTCTGGTGCGCCTTTTTTGATGCGCATGTTTAAAAATCTACTAATAAAACTATCTTAAGCTCACCCTTGACTGTTTTTGCAGGAGTATTTATTTAAAAAAATATTTTTGCATCACTTTAATACCTCTTGATTTAAATGAAAACAATATAGTGAATACTAGGGTGGCTGAACCTCTGACAAATATTCAGTAAGAAATTTGAAGATATCCAGCAACTGCTGTAGGTAATTTAAACCTATATTATTCAAGCCCTTACGAATGAAAGACAGGGATGAATATCACTTTAGAACTCTTTCCTTTCAAGATAACGAATTTGCAAATTAGAATATAAGAAATCTGCTGATAAAGATAAGGCTGATAAGCACAGGCAGTTGGAAATATTTTAACACAAAATTTCAAGTTATTTATCTACTATTATTGAATTTTCTTTAAAAAACTCACTAATGAGGAGATCCCGACTTTTGAATTTTGAAAAAATTTCTTCAAATGAGCGCAAACTAGTACCTCTAAAACCCATATCCGGGGTCAGTTTCTATTTTTATTTGTTTATATATGTATGTATGGATGTATGTATGTACCACACCGATAGCTCAAAAAAAAACTTGCCGATTTCGATCAAATTTGGTGAGTACCTTCAGTTTGCAAGTGGCTTGGATAAGTTCGTTAGCCAGGAAAATCGGCCCATGTTTTCCCGGAAAATTTTGTTTTCTTTCTAAAAAAAATATATCTCCGGAAGTAACAAAGTAAGGGCTAATTTGGTACGCGTGTTTGTATTATAAATAGTGACCCATGTGTAAAAATGTAGGTCTGTAAGTTAAAAGACACAAAAGTTATAGGCTTTTGGAGAAAACAAATTTGGGGTTTTCCTCAAACTGCCAAAGTCGCGATTTGAAACGTCACAATTGGGAACATTTAGGCAAAGAACATGAAACAAATACGGATTATGTAAAGAAAATGTCGCAAGAAGAGTGTTGTGCAAACCCATAAGTTTCAGCTTCAACCGACCGTATCCTTGATTTGGCTAAAATATTTACAGAAAATTCGTTTCAAATAGAACCTTTCTCTGATGCTTTGGCTGCAGGTTTGATTAAGTTGATCTTTGGCGGTAGGTTTGGTTAAGTTTATGGTTTAACGGTCTATAATTTTTAGCTAATTTTCGGACAAAAAATTCATTAATGTGGAGACCACGACAATTGAATTTTATAAAGATTTCTTCAAATGAGCGCAAACTAGGCCCCCTAGAACCCATATCCGGGTTTACTTTCAGTTTTTATCTGTTTGGATATATACAAGGTGACGCATTTCGACGGTAAAGCTCAATATAATTGTTATTATACAAGATACGAGAAAAGATTGTATACGTTAAGTATATGGTGTCTTAAGCTGCATCTTATAAAAATATTTTGACAATCACCGCGTGGTCCATAAATTGTTGGTGATCCCTACAATTGTTTTTTCGAACACCCTTATATTATAGCATTTTTGCGTTTTTTATCGAAATATGATGCATCTTTGTAAGAAAAAAAAAAAAAAAAACGAGACACAGTAAGTGCGTGTTGGTAGCGAATTTTCATTTAATCCTTGACATTTTAGTAAGTCAATTTGCTATGAACCTAAGGTTTGTTGGCTAGGAACCCAGTTTTCTCTGAAACATTAAGTTTATTTTCGGAAAATTGTTGTACATTTTCAAACAATAAGTTATTTTGATAAAATATGGTACATTTTTTATACTATATAGGCTATACTGTTAACCAGATTGATGTCTGCTTGCATTAGAGTGGCATATTTGCTATTATAGCATTTTTGCGTTTTTTATCGAAATATGATGCATCTTTGTAAAAAAAAACCAGACACAGTGGGTGCGTGTTGGTAGCGAATTTTCATTAAATCCTTGACATTTTAGTAAGTCCATTTGCTATGAACCTAGGGTTTATTGGGTAGGAAACCAATTTACTCTGAAACATTTTAAGTTTATTTTATATACACTTTCAAACAATAAGTAATTTTGATAAAATATGGTATATATTGTTTCTACTATACCGGTAACCAGATTGATGTCTGCTTGCATTACAGAGACATATTTGTCATTTAAAAACATTTTAATGAAAATTCACTTCTATAACGCACTTGCTGCGTCCAGACTTTTTTTCTTATAATCCGTTTCTTAATTTATTGCTGTGAATATACTTATAGTGGGTGTCACCTTTTATTTAATTAATAAATAAAATTAAAATTAATGCCTGAACTATAAATTCCAAAAATTTTCAGGTGATATTTAGAACCGCCACAAAAGTTTAAGTCTTATTAGAGGCTTAATTTTAATAAGACCTAAAAACTTATAAAATAGTATATGTTTCAGCCAGTGTTAGTAATGATTAGAATATACATGTAATGTGAAGAAGTGACTTGAAATGGAATGTCGTATTTATCTAATTGATTAAAACTGAAACTGGAAGCAGTGAAAAAACTTAACAATGTGAATTTTGAGCCTATAGTGGGCAATGACATGTATTGTTGATAAAACCTGCTCTATTATAACCGTGTATTGACACCTGATAATCGTTTCACCACTTCGTCAAATAATTGATTGTGTTAAGTTCCTGCTCCGTCTTAGAGGTGTCCAATGTTTTTCCTGGTTGACTTAGCAATATATTTTATATTGCACTATATAACTATTCTGTATGAGACACCTAGATGTTGGAAAGTGGAAAAACATACACCGGGTCTATATCCAGTCAGCCTTAACCATCCAGCAAATTGAGTTCGCACCCAAACAGCCATAAATCGTGTCCGAGATGTGACGAGGTGTTAATCTTGCCGGGACGCAATATCGCTCAGAGACCAGCCAGTCTGTAGCAGCCTGCTCCTGTATCTCCTCCAACCTTCTCCATATACGGGCCTCCAGCACCACGAGACGGGCCTCCTCATGAGTCTCCTAGCCAGCTCGTTTATGAGGCAGTCACGTGCGCCTCGCCTGCCTTGGAATGACAGACGTGAACATAATTTGACAGCAAATAAGGACGGGAGGATAAGGGAGGAGGGTGGTAGTCACAAGACACACACACGCACACAGACACATGCATACTCAGGGGATGGAATGATTGCGAGGGGAAGGAACGATTAGATAATCTAATAGAAGCTGTCGTGTCACGACGAGGTGTTGCTCTTGCTCTTGCCCGAGCTCTCTGGCGTGAGAGCAGTGGCGGGAAATCAGGAGACACAAAAGAGTACATTTAATACTAGCATTAAGTATTATTATCTATGCAAAAGTCTTATGTTCTATCTTCAACGAGTTCAAGTTTAGTTTATAAATGTGATAAATATCCAAAAGAGCAAATTTTGGTATAAAGTATAAAATACAAAAACTGCATTGAAAATTGTTATTGTGTTGTTTCTTCAGTTGGACATTATACAGTATCACCAATAAAGTCCGCACCATATGTAGCCCGGTAACCATATTTTTATTTTATATTTTATTTCAACAACACCACCGGGGCTCAAAGCCTAAATACTAGTACCGTGGGTGTCGACAAGGAGGAAAGAGGCAAATTGTTAATTCTGGACTTGAAGGTTTTGAGGTTCGGAGGAGAAGGAAAAACATGTGCCGGCAAGGAATTCCACAACTTGGAAGTCCTCGGGACAAAAGAGCGGGCATAACAAGATGTTCTATGTCTGGTGACCTGGACAGTAAAAGGGTGCTGTTCCCCTGGTAGATCTGTTGGGGACAACAGGTGGATGAACTATGGAAGGAAGCTCCACTGAGCAGTGCCCGTGTAGATATCTATAAAAGAGAGAAAGGTCACCAACGTCACGTCGGTGGGCAAGGGATCGCAGCCTTTGGGTGAGGGTTGGGTCACCGACGAGACGTACAACTCTCTTCTTAATGGAGTCCAGGATAGCGAGTGTAGAAGCGACAGCGGCACCCCAGATGTGGGAGCAGTGTTCGAGGAATATGCCTTTATTGTAAGATGTCTGAAACAGACGAGTCAGGACAGGTGTAAGTTCTGGTGCGCATTTTTGTGAACAATTGCTAGGATCTCGTCAAGGCGAGATACTTTCCTGGTATCAAGAGAGGAGAGCATTTTTCGTACCTTTTTAGTTTTGGAAATGATATCCGTCATTTTATGCGCCACATTGGGGACTGTTGGTGGTTGAACATTTGGAGGTGGGTTGAGAGTAGAATTGCCGGCGAACAACGAGGCAAAAAGTTCAGCCTTGCCCAGGGCGGTAGAAACGATTTCATCCCCCGAGACAAGAGCTGGGAATCCCTAGTAACTGTAAAACTGCTCGAGTACAACCTGTCGCCCAGAAAGGATCCAAGGCGCTTCCTATCAACTACAGGCCTATTTCTCTCCTTTCACACCGAATTACTAAAATTCCTTGAACAACACAGTTTAATCCACGGCAGCCGATATGGATGCCGTCAGCGCAGATCAACTGCCGACCTCCTTTCCTTTGGCACCCATTCTTGGAGCAAGTCTATGGAACTACACGGTGAATCCCAGATTGTCGCTCTAGACATATACAAAGCTGCTTAATAAACTTTCGGCCTATGGCCTACCACCAAAACTCTGTACATGGACAGCCAATTTCCTCTCCAACCGGATAATTTCTGTTGTCGTGGCTGGCCATTCCTCTAAACTGTACCCAGTTCACGCAGGAGTCCCTCAAAGTTCAGCTTTAGCCCCTACTTTGTTTCTTCTCCACATCAATGACCTCATCTCTAGCACATCCAACCCAGTTCATAGTTACGCGGATGACAGCACCCTCCACTCAAATATACAATATTCAAAGCCTGTCTATTTAGCCCAATTAGATGAGGATCGCAGACTCATGGAGGGTTCTGTCTCTGTGGATCTCCAAAAAAAATGTTAGACTGGGGAAGTAAAAATCTTGTACAATTCGACTCCACCAAATCTCAGTCTTCTTTCTATCTTATAAGAGATACACCAGCCCACCACAACCAAGTTATTCAAAGTAATGAGTCCTTTTGACTTGTTGGCATTTCTGTGGATCGAAATCTCAATTGGCACCAACATGTCACATGAATTGCAGAAGCGGCTGCTAAGAAATTAGGTTTCCTCTTCCGGGCTCGCAAATACTATTCTCTATACCTTATACAGTTTACAAATAAGGCCAAACCTCGAATACTACACCCACATCTGGGGTGCCGCTGCCGCTTCTACACTCGCTATCCTGGACTCGCTCTTTTGTCCTGAGAACTTCCAAGTTGTCGAATTCCTTGTCGGCACATGTTTTTTCTTCTCCTCCGAACCTCCAAACCTTCAAGTCCAGAATTAACAAGTTGCCTCTTTCCTCCTTGTCGTCACCCACGGTACGATAGTATTTAGGTTGTAAGCCCCCGTGGTATGTTGTTGAAATATGAAAAAAAAGTTTGCTAAAAATAGAAAGTTTTTTACCACTATTAATCTATAGATTAATATAAAATAAAATAAAGAAATAAAAAACCTGAAGAAGCTGCGCATGAGGCGGCGAAACGTCGTTAAATCAAAAACACAAAGGTTGTTTTAATTTTTGTCCAAAAATGAAGAAGTTTCCACGAATATAAATCCAATAAATTATATATATATATATATATATATATATATATATATATATATATATATAATGCCAACCGATAAAAAGTGATTAACCGATTTACTCGCCAAGAATCTTTTTTTTAATTAATAGGTTGGACGAGTTCGTTAGCCAGCATATTGGATAAAATAGTTGTATCTCAATAAAACAACAAAGTAATTTTGATGAAATTTGGGTGACATGTTGCCCTGGTAAATGCCTTACTACATATTAAAATTGAACTTTATAGATTTATAGATAAATGAGTTATATAAATGTGAAGCATTTAATGAAAATTCGCTACCATAAGGCACTTGCTGCGTACAGAAATTGTTGCTTTTCTTGGGGCGTTATTTTGATGAATTTTTTTTCAAACCGTTAAATTTATAATATCTTGCTTGTAAAAAAAAAAAAATAATCAAGCTCTCGGTGTGTAACGAGCCGCCCCTGAATGTCGACAACAGGAACGAACGACGGCGGCACGGCGGGCCTGTTAAAATACTGATTGAGAGTGTACGTCGTGGCGGTGGCATGGAGCGACGCCGGGCGTCACTTCTGCACAAGCTGATTGTAGAGAACGCGTAATTGGGCGAACATGTATTTACCTACCATTGTGAGAATTAGGACGCCAAACGCCGCGACGCCGAACAGAAGACGTCAAAGTTAAATGTGGTGGTAGATGTGGGGATTTACTAAGCCCACCGCGACGGCTGATTGCTGATGTAAAAAGCTAATTTACTAAAAAGGTCTCACGTAATAGGAAATTTAGTATTTAGTTACTTTTCGAAAGATGTTAGACTTGCAATTTTCTTTATTAAACGTGTCAATTGTTAACTGCTT
Organism: Tillus elongatus; assembly: GCA_964006375.1. NCBI lineage: Eukaryota > Metazoa > Arthropoda > Insecta > Coleoptera > Cleridae > Tillus > Tillus elongatus. Next base: position 67,831,768 of record OZ023265.1, read on the forward strand.
GTTTTACCAAATCGCTTCATTTTGCAATTTTAACATGCACATTGCCATAACCTGAATGCGTAGATGCGTAGAAGATTGGTTCAAGTATTTTGGCTTCTTTGGGCATCGAGCACTCCCATTAATTTATAATGATTTCTAAATGCTCAAAATTAAATGGTAGAAACTAAAAACATATTCAAGAGACGTAAGCTCTATTTGGGCATGAAAAGTTTTGGCCGTTGAGATTTATATTCATTTTCGCAGTGCTATTTGCAGTGCTTAGTCATCTTCATAACCATTGCGCGAAGCTAACGAACTTCCTTCACAGACAATATACAGCCGCCACCAAAGCAACATTTGCCATGAATAGTTCTGTATATCTTTCGCTACGTTAATCCCACACCAAAATGCGACCATCAGCGAGACTCGTTTGGCCGATACCGGATCGTGACGTCACAGTAGGCCGTCTTTGTTTACGGCTGCGTTTTGGCGCGGAGACAATTATTTTGATTTTCTATATTTTTTTTACAGAAAAACTATTAGTTAAAAATTCAAATTTTATATAAAAATTGATTTTATACAATGTGGGGAATGGAATAAGAGGAGAATAATTTTTTTTTGCAAATTCCTCGTTTGGACTCACCCGTGAATATATACTTAGGTCTGCTATGACCCAGTTCCGATGATCATCTGCTTAATTTCCGCGGATCGTTTGTGTCTCCTGTTCAATTTGGGGTGTCTCTTCTAGTGGTAGACCTGAATTCAGGCGGATGCGCGCAGTCTAGAAGCAAATAATGCACAATTTCTCCTGACGGTAGTAACCAAATAATATTCTTCTTGTTGTAGCTCATTTTAGACCACCACCGTGTCAAATATTGGCACTACCAGAATAATTACACTCTGTGATACATTGTAAATTTGGCGCTTGTTGCAATAGTGCGTACTGTCATGGCGGTAAAACCTTGTGAGGAAAGCCTTCTTTCCGGAATTGTCGACAGGGATTACAAGACTGACTGAATTAATCAAAAGAAATTTCTTTGGGATGCACAAAAAAAAACGACAAGCTCCTAGTAGATTGATGAAAAGGTTTTGGCATTCTGACTTAAAAAAAAAACTTGAATGACCTCTTTTTATCAGGTGGTTACCGATTATCATGAATATTAAGAACGTATCAAAAATTAAACGAAAAATGCGTTTAATTCAATTATGTTCCCAATATCAACTTCAAAAGACGCGTATTGTGGATCATTAATGATACGTCTTTACAAATAGTGCGTTTTATTCAATTATGTTCCCAATATCAACTTCAAAAGACGCGTAGTGTTGATCATTAATGATACGTCTTTACAAATAGTGCGTTTTATTCAATTATGTTCCCAATATCAACTTCAAAAGACGCGTAGTGTGGATCATTAATGATACGTCTTTAAAAATAGTGCGTTTAATTCAATTATGTTCCCAATTTCCACTTCAAAAGACGCGTAGTGTTGATCATTAATGATACGTCTTTACAAATAGTGCGTTGAATTCAATTATGTTCCCAATATCAACTTCAAAAGATGCGCAGTGTGGACCATTAATGATATGATTTTAGCAAACAGTGATATAACCACCGTAGAAGAAACACTATGATATAAGATATATCGAAAAATGCGTTTAATTCAATTATGTTACCAATACCAATTTCAAAAGACGCGTCGTGTAGATCACTAATGATATGATTTTAGCAAACAGTGATATGACCACCGTAGAAGAAACACTATGATATAAGATATAACTAAAAATGCGTTTAATTCAATTATGTTCCCAATATCAACTTCAAAAGACGCGTAGTGTAGATCATCAATGATACGTCTTTACAAATACTGCGTTTAATTCAATTATGTTCCCAATATCAACTTCAAAAGACGCGTAGTGTAGATCATTAATGATACGTCTTTACAAATAGTGCGTTTAATTCAATTATGTTCCCAATATCAACTTCAAAAGACGCGTAGTGTGGATCATTAATGATACGTCTTTAGAAATAGTGCGTTTAATTCAATTATGTTCCCAGTATCCACTTCAAAACACGCGCAGTGTAGATCATTAATGATATGATTTTAGCAAACAGTGATATAACCACCGTAGAAGAAACACTATGATATAAGATATATCGAAAAATGCGTTTAATTCAATTATGTTCCCAATATCAACTTCAAAAGACGCGTAGTGTGGATCATTAATGATACGTCTTTACAAATAGTGCGTTGAATTCAATTATGTTCCCAATATCCACTTCAAAAGACGCGTAGTGTAGATCATTAATGATACGTCTTTACAAATAGTGCGTTTAATTCAATTATGTTCCCAATATCCACTTCAAAAGACGCGTAGTGTGGATCATTAATGATACGTCTTTACAAATAGTGCGTTTAATTCAATTATGTTCCCAATATCACCTTCAAAAGACGCGTAGTGTGGATCATTAATGATACGTCTTTACAAATAGTGCGTTTAATTCAATTATGTTCCCAATATCCACTTCAAAAGACGCGTAGTGTGGATCATTAATGATACGTCTTTACAAATAGTGCGTTGAATTCAATTATGTTCCCAATATCCACTTCAAAAGACGCGTAGTGTGGATCATTAATGATACGTCTTTACAAATAGTGCGTTGAATTCAATTATGTTCCCAATATCAACTTCAAAAGACGCGTAGTGTGGATCATTAATGATACGTCTTTACAAATAGTGCGTTTAATTCAATTATGTTCCCAATATCAACTTCAAAAGACGCGTAGTGTGGATCATTAATGATACGTCTTTACAAATGGTGCGTTGAATTCAATTATGTTCCCAATATCAACTTCAAAAGACGCGTAGTGTGGATCATTAATGATACGTCTTTACAAATGGTGCGTTGAATTCAATTATGTTCCCAATATCAACTTCAAAAGACGCGTAGTGTGGATCATTAATGATACGTCTTTACAAATAGTGCGTTGAATTCAATTATGTTCCCAATATCAACTTTGAAAGCTGCGTAGTGTAGATCATTAATGATACGTCTAAACAAATAGTGCGTTGAATTCAATTATGTTCCCAATATCCACTTCAAAAGACGCGTAGTGTAGATCATTAATGATACGTCTTTACAAATAGTGCGTTGAATTCAATTATGTTTCCAATATCAACTTCAAAACACGCGCAGTGTAGATCATTAATGATATGATTTTAGCAAACAGTGATATAACCACCGTAGAAGAAACACTATGATATAAGATATAACGAAAAATGCGTTTAATTCAATTATGTTCCCAATATCAACTTCAAAAGACGCGTAGTGTAGATCATTAATGAAACGTCTTTACAAATAGTGCGTTTAATTCAATTATGTTCCCAATATCAACTTCAAAAGACGCGCAGTGTGGATCATTAATGATATGATTTTAGCAAACAGTGATATAACCACCGTAGAAGAAACACTATGATATAAGATATATCGAAAAATGCGTTTAATTCAATTATGTTCCCAATATCAACTTCAAAAGACGCGTAGTGTAGATCATTAATGATACGTCTTTACAAATAGTGCGTTTAATTCAATTATGTTCCCAATATCAACTTCAAAAGACGCGTAGTGTGGATCATTAATGATACGTCTTTACAAATAGTGCGTTTAATTCAATTATGTTCCCAATATCAACTTCAAAAGACGCGTAGTGTGGATCATTAATGATACGTCTTTACAAATAGTGCGTTTTATTCAATTATGTTCCCAGTATCCACTTCAAAACACGCGCAGTGTGGATCATTAATGATATGATTTTAGCAAACAGTGATATAACCACCGTAGAAGAAACACTATGATATAAGATATATCGAAAAATGCGTTTAATTCAATTATGTTCCCAATATCAACTTCAAAAGACGCGTAGTGTAGATCATTAATGATACGTCTTTACAAATAGTGCGTTTAATTCAATTATGTTCCCAATATCAACTTCAAAAGACGCGTAGTGTAGATCATTAATGATACGTCTTTACAAATAGTGCGTTTAATTCAATTATGTTCCCAATATCAACTTTAAAAGACGCGTATTATAGATCATTAATGATACGTCTTTACAAATAGTGCGTTTAATTCAATTGTGTTCCCAATATCCACTTCAAAAGACGCGCATTGTGGACCATTAATGATATGATTTTAGCAAACAGTGATATAACCTCCGTAAAAGAAACACTATGATATAAGATATATCGAAAAATGCGTTTAATTCAATTATGTTCCCAATATCAACTTCAAAAGACGCGTAGTGTGGATCATTAATGATACGTCTTTACAAATAGTGCGTTTAATTCAATTATGTTCCCAATATCAACTTTAAAAGACGCGTATTATAGATCATTAATGATACGTCTTTACAAATAGTGCGTTTAATTCAATTATGTTCCCAATATCAACTTCAAAAGACGCGTAGTGTGGATCATTAATGATACGTCTTTACAAATAGTGCGTTTAATTCAATTATGTTCCCAATATCAACTTTAAAAGACGCGTATTATAGATCATTAATGATACGTCTTTACAAATAGTGCGTTTAATTCAATTATGTTCCCAATATCAACTTCAAAAGACGCGTAGTGTGGATCATTAATGATATGATTTTAGCAAACAGTGATATAACCACCGTAGAAGAAACACTATGATATAAGATATATCGAAAAATGCGTTTAATTCAATTATGTTCCCAATATAAACTTCAAAAGACGCGTCGTGTAGATCACTAATGATATGATTTTAGCAAACAGTGATATAACCACCGTAGAAGAAACACTATGATATAAGATATAACGAAAAATGCGTTTAATTCAATTATGTTCCCAATATAAACTTTAAAAGACGGGTAGTGTAGATTATTAATGATATGATTTTGGCAAACAGTGATATAACTACCGTAGAATAAACACAATGATATAAGATATAAAGAAAAATGTGTTTAATTCAATTATGTTCGCAATATCAACTTTAAAAGACGCGCAGTGTGGATCATTAATGATATGATTTTAGCAAAGAGTGATATAACTACCGTAGAATAAACACTGTGATATAAGATATAAGATATAACGAAAAATGCTTATGTTCCCAATATCAACTTTAAAGGGCGCGCAGTATAGATCATTAATGATATGATTTTGCAAACAGTGATATAACTACCGTAGAATAAACACTATGATATAAGGTATAACGAAAAATGCATCTAGTTCAATTATGTTACCAATATCAACTTCAAGAGACGCGCAGTGTGGATCATTAATGATATGATTTAAGCAAACAGTGATATAATTACCGTAGAACAAACACGATGATATAAGATATCACGAAAAATGCGTTTAATTCAATTCTGTTCTCAATATCAACTTTAAAACACGCGCAGTGTAGATCATTAATTATATGATTTTGACAAATAGTTATATAACTACCGTAGAACAAACACTATGATAATAAGAGAGTGTTTAGAGGTCAATATAAGAATTTATCGAGATGACTTATCTTGCGCCGCCAACTCACCGTTCCTTATGTGAAGGATAAAGGGGCGGCGGTAATTGACAAGATAATACAAGTTGGGCCTGCAGACTAACTAGACACAGACTCTCTGGCAGTAACACTAATTGCTAATTCGCTTAGTTTAGTTGATAACTCGCAGAATGGAATCAATTATTCACCTCCGCACCACGCAGAGAAAGAGAGTGATATATATAGAGGGAGAGATAACGAGTGTGATGTGACGGGGCGGCTGATGGTGGATGGCAGATTTTCAGCCATTAGAATAATGATAGCCGGAAAACCAACCGAACTACTTAACTAGCTGTAATAACTGCATGAATTTTGTATCAGTTCGGCCATCGCACTAAACACATAATGTAATATACTGTGCAATATTGCGCTAATTGTGCATTAGCTAACATATATAATGAATGGACCGCAAAATGGATGATTTATTAAACATTGACAAAATTACCGGCCTGCTGCCAGGACTGGTGGTGCTTGTGCTGCTTTCTTTCACACTAACATACACATGATGATGCGGTTACCCTAAACACACTGCACTGAATTACCGGGGTTTATAACGCGTTGTTATATCATATATACAAGTTTATAATATATTGTGGAAATTCACCCAAATTGTGCACTCAATTTTATAGAGGTGGTGGTTGGTTAACAGCGTTATCGTACTTGGGGTCTATTCACATAATACTGATTTAGTGTCGATATTTAATTATCTAAATGAGTTAATGCTGTATCTCGGGTTGTTGGTGGTTGTTTAAAATTACTATAGCAAAACGTATTATACACTCCCAACCAGTTTAAATTGTTGGTTGTTCCACGTACACAGAAAACCTCTTCAGCCACTCAAAAGCCCTGGTTCTTTAAATCTTGTGACAAGGCCGTACTTGAAGTGGTCAAAGCTCACAAAACGCTTCTACAAAATCCCAGTCAAGAAAACCGTCAAGCATTTAACCGTGGAAATGCGTTGCTGAAACTGCGGCAAGATGGGACATATACAAGGCGAATGTTGGTGAAAATCAGGCGCATGGGAGAAAGTGAAGCTAAAGCTAGCGATTCTGGCAGCGCCTTCGTTGTACAAATATACATAGGCGGCAATAAGACCCAGACGGTCGTCGACACTGGCGCACGTAGGACGATTATTCGCCGCGACATGATACGAAGATGGCGAGGAAGAGAGCCAGACAGAGTAGACAGATCAAATGCAGTCAGTGGTGATCGGATCCGGGTAATGGCGAAACCGACGTCAAGCTGCAAATTGGGACATGGAAAGCAAAGCAGAGAGACAGAGACGCCGCTATATCAGACCCGATTATAATTGGTTTGGGCATACTCCAAGGTCAGTGCGCTAAACTTGGCACTAACATTCTGGTTATCGGCGGTGAAGAAATAATTATGTAGCCTGGCAGTAACCTGGTACTGCGGAAAATCACCATAGAGGAAGGTAGTAACGTCTGCCGTGAAACTGTTTCTGATTTCAGTAAAGAGAGCTGTGAAAGGAAGAGACGACCCAGTTACCCAAGTCAGAAGCAAGTAGAAATGAAATTATGGGAGAAGTACAAAACGAAGGATGTAAAGACCGTGTAAGTGCGAAGCCAAGCCGGAAAAGGTCATCGAACACACTTGTTGGAACAGATCTAACGTCGACAGGAAGTATAGGGCCTGCAGAAATACTTGTGCAAATAGAAACACCAGAACAAGAGCAATTGCAAGGAAGAACCAGTGCACGATAAGAACTTCGCTTGAAGAGGGCTCAGACATATTTACAAGAAGGAAAGCCATCAATTCTGCTGACCGAATGCACATACGAGTAGAAAGCGACCCCATGAAGACCCGCTATGACGTGCGAGCTAATTCAGGTGGTTTTAAATAAGAATATCCCGTATGGTTGTACAACCCAGTACGACGCAAGGCACGGTCACCGAAACTACAGAAATTATGGGAAGGTCGGTATAAGGTGGTCGAAAGGGTGAATGACGTTGTCTATCGCATTCAGAGGAGCCCGAAGAGCAAAATAAAGGTGATCCATACCAAAAAATGTTAGAATTTGATCCGGTCGGTCGAATGTACGAAGGGGGCAGTGTCACATTCGTCTATGAGAGATAAGTATATAAACTCTGTTACATCTATGGTGGCAGGTATCTTGGAAAAGTGTGTTGGTAACAGCGAACACCCTACAATTATATTTATAGAACGACCCACAAGTGACGAACGATGTATAAAGGTCTAGAATCTCTATGGACAGTATGAATAGGCGAGCCGCACATAGAGTGAGTAAGTTTAGTAGCGAGCTTGTGTTGGTGCAGAATACGTGATCATAGAAGGCGAACAGTGAAATATAGTTCTATGGACATTTGTAATAGAGAAATATTTTAGTCGATGTATTTATGGTCGGGAAATAGTTGGTTATAATAAATTAGTGGTTTGAAAAGCTGTGTTGTGTTAATCAACAAATCCAGAACCCCGAAGAACATAACAGTATTTGTAAACTATCGCCAAATTCTGGTAATTGAACTAAAGAAGAACTTTTCCAACTGTTTACGAAATGTTATAAATCGGGAGAATAAACTAAGACCAAAAGTATTACCATTCCATGAATGCAAAATGCAACCAACAAGGATAATAAATGTAAGAGTCACGTAGGAAGATTGTGTTATACAATGTGTAAAATACAATAAGGGAAAACTGCAGTTGCCTATTGATTTAGGGCAAGTCGAAGAACTAAGGAATCAGTGCTTCCACAATGGAAGAAAGAAGGCTTGAGAAAAATAGTGATATGTTTATTGCTTTTGCAGAACCGGAAATAGCATTCGACAGTGTGAAACGAAAGATATTGTTTCCTATGATTAAAACAGCTGGACTGGATCGGATGGATTATTCTCAATCGGTAGAAAAGTCAGTACCATAATTGATATTAACGGATATGAAATTAAGCTAAGATAAGCAAAGGTGACCGCAAGGCTGCCCACTATTGCTACATTTGTTTAATTTATTTTAAGATACGATAAATAGACTGAAAAAAAGACACCAGGAATCAAAGTAAGTGAACAACGATTGCCTTGTCAAGTAGCAGAGTTCGCCAGCTGGGTCACCTCTAAAGTTCCGTCTTGAGGTCGCGAGTTCGAGTTTCGTATTCAAATAGTTTACGATTTCGAAGCATTGGCCTCTGCTTTCCTGCCCGAAGACTAGGCTGCAATTTTTTCCCCATCTACCAGTCCAAAACCACTCACAAAGGAATCTGGACAACCTCCAGACTCCAAAAATGAGTAGGAAAAGTTACACCTTCCTCTCGTTCCTACGTACGAACCTTTGCGTCACACTTACCTCTCCAGATACTTCTCTGTCTCTCTATTCGCCGCCCTCCCTATCTTTTTGTTTTGCCCCTATTGTAATACGTGTTTCTTCTTTTAAATCGATTTACTCAGCCCATTGTCTGCAATTTTTTATTTCCTCATTCTTTATAAGCCTAGTCATTTGAAACTGGTGCTCCGCCAACTTTTCCCATGCCGTCCTACAATTTACCATTTGGCAATTTTCCAGCACATGCCTTGCTTCATCTAGCTCGTCGCCTCCGTGCCCGCATTGCCCTATTAAATCTACTAAAGTAGCCCTTATTGCCCCCACCATTGCCCCTGCCCGTATTCATACAGTTTCTGGAAAAGCCGATTTCTGATAAGTTATGTGTGATTTTCCTTTGTCCCTCTCTCTCTCTCTCTCTCTCTCTCTATATATATATATATATATATATATATATATATATATATATATATATATATATATATATATATATATATGTGTGTGTGTGTGTGTGTGTAAGCTCCTCGGAAAAGTCTTTCTTAATATTTCCGGGTGCGGAATTTGTATACTGTGGTGTTATTTATCTGTTGCATAGTTAGATGGTTAGTATACTATATTGTGAAATGGAGAAACTACAATAAAACCAAGCGACATCGCCTTAAGACTGTAATGATGATGAATTTACATAGAACTATAACCCATTTTGTCTTATTTGAAGAAAATAATGTATTAACAACACTGTCTCTTATAAAAAAGACATTAACCAGCACACATTATTAGGTGTCGAAGAGTCAATCAAGCAAGAGTCCTAGTGTGGCTTCAGCAAACAAACTTCCACCACGAGAGGTCGCCTGAATCAATTCTTTTCCCCAGGAACACACACGTCTCGCCTCATCCTCCCGATACGTAATGCACAAAGAGGTGATTACGATCAGCGTTAGTTCCAATGTTCACAACTTAGTAGTTCGAATGTTCCCAAATTGACTGGCTACAATCTAAACATCCCCAATTTTATACTTTGTTCCTCTTTGTCAGCTCTCTCTTCAAAGAAAACAGAGTTTGTAGATGCAACGGTGAAATATTTGTAGACATAATCGATGGAAAATCGCTTCGGACCGATGAAGCCCTAATTTCGAATCGGCGGGCATTTGTTTGTTTTTTTTTCAAATGCATATTTTTAGTGGGCACAAAGAGCCACTGATTCTCACAGCATCGGTGAATCCTTTATCCTGTGAATGCTTAGTTTTATCGAAGCTATTTTTGGTTAATATGTTGATAATAATAACGAAGCAAGTGCGTTATAGTAGTGAATTTTCAAAAGAATTTTACACTGTTTGTACGGCATATTACTAACTTTAAATTTAAGCAGACCTTTCTGATCGATTTTAAAGAGTTATTAGAATTTTTTGAAAGTGTTACCATCAATATTTTTCTATTATCAAAAAATATTTTAATCTCGTTTTTTTATTATATTTTAACAACATACCACGAGAGCTTACAGCATAAATAGTATCGTACCGTGGGTGTCGACAAGAAGGAAAGAGGCGATATAAATTCTGGACTTGGAGGTTCGGAGGAGAAGGAAAAACATGTGCCGGTAAGGAATTCCACAACTTGGAAGTCCTCGGGACACAAGAGCGGGCATAACAAGATGTTCTATGTCTGTTGACCTGGACAGTAAAAGGGTGCATTTGCTATGCTCCCCTGGTAGATCTGTTGGTGGCAGCAGGTGGAGGAACTATGGAAGAAAGCACCTCTGAGCAGTGCCCGTGCAGATATCTATAAAAGAGTGAGAGGTCACCAAAGGCACGTCGGTGGGCAAGAGATGGCAGCCTTTGGGTGAGGGTAGGGTCACCGATGAGACGCATAGCTCTCTTCTGAATGGAGTCCAGGATAGCGAGTGTAGAGGCGGCAGCGGCACCCCAGATGTGGGAGGTTTGGCCTTATTTGTAAAGTATATAAGGTATAGAGATTAGCTGGTAAAAAGTATTTGCGAGCTCGGAAGAGTAAACCTAATTTCTTAGCAACGGCTTCTGCAATTGATGTGACATGTTGGTGCGAATTGAGATTTCGATCCACAGAAATGCCAACAAGTGAAAAGGACTCATCACTTGGTTGTTCATTGTGATGGGTCTAGGGCTGGTGTATCTCTTATGAGATAGAAAGCAAGACTAAGTTTTGGTGGAGTTGCTCATATAATTGGGCTAAAGTATAAGTTTGGTATTTTTTGAGATCGCTCTCCAAATATGTGCCTCTACATCTGATTCACCCTCACAAAGTTTCGTCAAATTATTCAAGGGCTGTTTCGAGTTATACTTACGAAAGAAAATAAAAAAGGATATTTTGGTCACCCTGTATCTCGGACAGAAAGCGAAAACGGATCTATCTTCATATATACTTTTTTTAAATCATCCAGAGATTCACACCCTTCAATATTTACATCTTATTATGCAACACTCTGTATATATATATATATATATATATATATATATATATATATATATATATATATATATATATATATATATATATATATATATATATATATATATATATATATATATATATATATATATATATATATAAATACATACATACATACATACATACATACATACATATAAAAATTCTGATGGACCTTGGTTTTGGGCTCTAGCGACCCAAATTCGCTCTCACCTGAAGACATTTTTTCAAAAGCTTCTCATCGTGACCTCTCTATTAGCGAATTTTTGTTTCTTACTGAAAATTCGTGAATAAGTAGCTATGTACTTCGAAATATTATATATTATGAAGTAAAGCTTCCTTGATTGACTAACTTAAGGCCAGGATCAAGGGCAAGGAACTTTCTGGATTGTTCCATCGGTAGAGCTAGACCCCTGGAACAAAAAAAAAAGTGGAAATTTTATATCTTGTGTGCTACTGGTCATGTATATAAGGACTGGATATTATTATTATAATTATTACCGGCAGAGAAAAATTACCAAATAACAACTACTAAGGCGATCTGCTAAGCCAATATTCGGGACGTCAGTGGCATGGAATGGATCCAGTTACAGTTCCGTTCAACAGCTAATTAACCAAATACAGACTTAGAGACTTTTTCTCGGGCTTCGCAATAATTGCTTATTTTCTTCTCTATAGCCAGTTTCGCAGGTGTAAAATCAGAGAAAAATCTTCTATGTATATCAGTAGCGGCTCGTGCCTTAATGCATTGGGGGTGCGCAAGAAAAGAAAAAGGTCAGGACGCAGCAAGTGCGTTATGTTAGTGAATTTTTATTCAATGCTTCAAATCTCAATAACTTAAGTTTCTACAAACTTAGAAAGTTAAATTTTGGTGCATAGTAGGGTCTTGCCCAGGGCAACATACACACCAAATTTGATCAAAATAACTTTGTAATTTTCAGAGAAAAAATTTTTTTTAAAAAAGAAAACTCAAAATTTTAATAATTGAATTTTCTAAAAATGTAGAAAGTTGAATTTTAGTGTGTAGTAAGGTCTTTTACAATTGACGGACCCAGTTCAAAGAGAGCTGTGGAGCTGCTAAACCTTAGCAGAGGACAGCTCAGAAACACAACAGGTCTCTTGACGGGACACATGGCCGTCAAGAAACACCTACATAAAATGGGGCGGTTCGAAGGGGACCTCGCATGCAGACTCTGCGGCGAGGGGGAGGAATCAGCCCAGCACATCTTGTGCGAGTGTATAGCTCTGGACCGGAAAAGACAACTGATCTACGGTCACTCTAGACCGGAGACAGAGCAATATAAAACTTCACCCTACCAATCGCTGTGCAGACTAGTTCAAGGCACAGTGATTTTGGAATTGGTGGAGTAAGACTAGGGGTATGCACAATCAACCAAGGGTTGCGGTGCTATCGGGGCGGCAAGGTCGCGGACGAGCCCTGAGGGAACAAAAAAAAAAGGTCTTTTACAAGGCAACATATCCACCAAATTTCATTAAAATAGCTTTGTAATTTTCCGAGAAAAAGATTTTTTTTTAAACAAAACTCAAAATTTTCCCTGAAAACGTTATCCGATTTTCCTGACTAACAAACTAATCCAAGCCATTAATAAAAGAAAGGCACTTGCCGAGTTTTATCGAAATCAGTTGCTTATTTTTCGAGTTTTCGAATATATATATATATATATATATATATATATATATATATATATATATATATATATATATATATATATATATATATATATATATATGACCTGACCTGACCTGACCTGACCTGACCCCGGATATGTGTTCTAGAGGTCCTAGTTCGCGCTCATTTGAAACATTTTTGCAAAGTCTCCATCGATACCTCTCTATTAGTGGATTTTTTAAAAATAAAAATTTACTAAAAATGAAGGGCTCGCCTATTTTTCCCCGAAAATGTATTATAAAAAATCCTACTTACTAAACTTAATAATTATTAACTACTTACCAAGTTTTCCTCTAGTTATAGGTTATAGTAGTTAAAAAGTCCCTTAAAAAGTTAGCATTTAAATTTAAAATATTATCCACTGAATTAATCACAGTATCACAATTATTTTGTCCACTTATTAAGCAACCCGAAGTAGTAGCCATAATAATTGTCTTGTTAGAACATGTAAACAACAACGAAATGATCTAATTAAAAATCAATCCGACGTGAAGACGAAAATTATTAGGTAGTCGGTACACACGCTCTGCCAAATGTCCACTGCAAACTGGAAGTGTGTAATTTTATAGCGCACAACGGATTGCTTATTCGGTCGTTTTCGACGAAAATAGGAAAAATCATTTCGCATCGCATTTCCTGACAGCGCCGAAAAATACACACCGCCGCCCGACTGATTTATATGAATATGGATGTATATAACGTCTGCAACGATTAACACTTTACTTATTCTGATTCTGTATTCTGTATTAATGGCTGCCAACTCTCTGCGATCGTCGATATACTAATTTTGTGTGTTGAATGCAGGAGGTAAAAAAGTAAATAAAAATTCATTAAAATATAGCAGCAAAAATATTATTTTTTCCACGGCAGGCGGCAGTGCGCGCGCACAGGCGCACTTATTGAGGAGCCGCCCGTGATGTATATATTTAGTATAGAATGGTTGAACCAAGTAAGGGAAACAACAATTAATGGACTACTTAACTACTAACAAGAGTGAAAATATATTGTTCCTTTAGCTCTTAATAATAGGCAAGCCCACCATTTACTTTTTAGCATTATGTAATGGTATAAGAAAACTTTGGTTTATAGTTACGAAAAATATTATCTCGAGTTTGTAAATACGCGTCTATTTATTTTTGTATGTATTTCCGTTACTATGGCGGATCACCGAGGTCGGGACCAGTTTCACCTTACTCTCCCAGACATTCTCCCAAACCGCTTCCTTTCTGTATGTTGGGTATCTCTTAAGTGTAAAACATCGCATGGTACATAGAACCGACGTCGTAACGTCCCTTCCGAAGAGCGGAACGCGTAACTTGCTCTAACACAATGCCTCAACATCGGCAGATGTTCATGATTCTCCGGTATATATTGAAAGAGTGAAATTAGCCCACGCATTTATTGGTAGCGAACTAGGCTTGCAAACATGTTTATGACAAAACTTGAAACTAATCTCAAAACGTCTTTAAAATTATTCTTATATAAGAAATGAAGGGATGCAGCCCTTACTTACAGTCTGGAGCAGGGTATCATCTGATCCTGTGTGTACAAAGCTGCTGCACCCTCTTCTCTCTCTTCATCCTTACCTCTACCAGCCTTTACCGCCTGTACTAGATTACACGAATACTGATTTAAATGCAAATTTAAAATGTCTTTCAATTTTATAATCTTATTTCTGTTAAAATTACTCCATTATGAAGGTTGATGGTGTTGTCGACTCATCGCCGGTGAATGAGGAGGGGTAAACCTCAATGCTCTAATTGTGTGTTGATGGTGCACATTATATAAAGGACAAGGAACAGGAATTGAAACGTTTACGAGGGCATGTTTCTAAGTTGACTGCATAGAAATGAAATAAATACAGTTTTCTCAGGCTGAGGCTCACTTCGTATTATTTATAATGATCCCAGTAAAGAGTTGTATGAATTAGCTCAAAAGCTTTTATTAGGTATTTTTTTATATTTCAACAACACACCACCAGGTGCTTACAGCCTAAATACTATCGTACCGTGGGTGTCGACAAGGAGGAAAGAGACAACTTGTTAATTCTGGACTTGAAGGTTTGGAGAATGAAAAACATGTGCTGGCAAGGAATTCCACAACTTGAAAGTCCTCGGGACAAAAGAGCGGGCATAACAAGATGTTCTATGTCTGGTGACGTGGAGAGTAAAAGGGTGCATTCGCTCTGTTCTCCTGGTAGATCTGTTGGGGTCAGCAGGTGGAGGAACTATGGAAGAAAGCTCCTCTGAGCAGTGCCCGTGCAGATATATATAAAAGTGTGTGAGAGAGAGAGGGGGGGGGTCCACCAACGGCACGTCGGTGGGCAACGGATGACAGCCTTTGGGTGAGGGTAGAGTTACCGATGAAACATATAGCTCTCTTCTGAATGGAGTCCAGGATAGCGAGTGTAGAAGCGGCAGCGGCACCCCAGATGTGGGAGCAGTATTTGAGGTTTGGCCTTATTTGTGAAGTATATAAGGTATAGAGATTAGCTGGTGAAAAGTATTTGCGAGCCCGGAAGAGGAAACCTAATTTCTTAGCAGCTGCTTCTGCAATTGATGTGACATGTTGGTGCCAATTGAGATTTCGATCCACAGAAATGCCAACAAGGGAAAAGGACTCATAACTTGGTTATTCATTGTGATGGGTCTAGGGCTGGTGTATCTCTTATGAGATAGAAAGCAATACTGAGATTTGGTGGGGTTGAATTTTACAAGATTTCTACTTCCCCAAATTTTTTTGGAGATCCGCAGAGACAGAACCCTCCATGAGTCTGCGATCCTCATCTAATTGGCTAAAAGAGACAGGCTTAGAATATTGTATATTTGAGTGAAGGATGCTGTCGTCCGCGTAACTGTTAACTGGGTTGGATGTGCTAGAGAGGAGGTCATTGATGTGGAGAAGAAACAATGTAAGAGCTAAAGCTGAACCTTGAGGGACTCCTGCATTAATTGGATACAGTTTAGAGGAATGGCTGTCCACGACAACAGAAGTGCTCCGGTTGGAGAGGAAATTTGCTGTCCAGGTACAGAGTTTTGGTGGTAGGCCATAGGCCGGAAGTTTATTAAGTAGCGCTGTGTGACAGACCTGGTTGAATGTTTTGGATATGTCTAGAGCGACAATCTGGGATTCACTGTGTAGTTCCGTAGAATTGTTCCAAGAATGGGTGACAAAGGAAAGGAGGTCGGCAGTTGATCTGCGCTGACGTGGCTTAGACTGTGTTTTTCAAGAAATTTTAGTAATTCGGTGTTTATATACTTTTCCATCACTTCAGAGACGACTGAAAGGAGAGAAATGGGCCTGTAGTTGCTAGGAAGCGCTTTGGATCCTTTGTTGGGGACAGGTTTTCCGGTTACTAGGGAATATGTCTCTATTGTAAGATGTCTCAAACAGACGTGTCAGGACAGGAGCAAGTTCTGGTGCGCATTTTTTGAGAACAGTTGCTGGGATACCGTCAAGGTCAGAGGCTTTCGTGATATTAAGAGAAGCGAGCATCTTTCGTACCTTTTTAGTTTCTTTACGTAAATAAAACCCAGTTTTTTCTATCATGAGAGGAGATTCATATTACCACCACTTAATTTCATTTTACTGTTGGTTTTTGTGTTTGGCAGCAATTTGTTCTTTTTTGTGCAACCAGTTGGTCCTTGCATTTTTTAAGTGGATAGGAGAACTTTAAAATATGTAAATAACTAAAGGTCATAAAACCAAGTTTAAAATCCTGTCCTTCTCCTGTAGTACTAACATGGCGGCTTTATATTTTGACTTGCAGAGTTGGAACTGTGCAAACAACTACTAGCAAAAACAGTCAGATTTTGATTTTAATCAAATTCATTGTTACATTTTGTATTAATAAACAGTTTCATTAAAATGTCTGTATAAAATGTGTGTGATTGTCTAGACCATATACATATATATATATATATATATATATATATATATATATATATATATATATATATATATATATATATATATATATATATATATATATATGTATGTATGTATATATAAGTTTTAATGTTTTCCAAATGACGATATTAATGTAAAAAAAGTCTCCAATCTCATCGGAACATACCCAATCTTTGTGAAGCTAATTTTAAAAGACTACTTTTTTGGAGAAAACAAAGAGATTATTTCTCAACCTATATAGTCCTATCACACATGCAAAGCTATATCTAGCTACCCTGTAAACTTTCCAATAAGAATTTAGTTCCTATGGTGACAACATGATATTTTATAAATAAGGTTGTGCAGTTTTACATCTGAAAGTTGAAAAACGACAAAACAAGGAATTCTTGAAAACGGCATGAAAAAAGAGTGCGCTATTACGTATTTATTTTTGAAAGAGTTATCGGTCAAAGAAAATGTTGCTGATATGGTGAAAATAAGTCTCACCATCGATACCTACCATTCTATTAGCGATTTTGTAAAATAAAATTCACTAGAAAGCACAACAAAAGGATACCTTGCTTCGCTAAAAGAAAATTGGGTCTTTAAATTAGATAGTCTTCTCAAAAGTGATGTCGTGACTTAATAAACAGTTCGGCACGCAGCAAATGCGTTATGGTAGTGAATTTAAATTAAATGCTTCAAATTTGAAAAACTCAATTTTCTATAAATTTTGTCATTTTCATGGAACAATTTTTTTTTTCGAAAGAAAACTCAACATTTTCCCGGAAAACCTTGTCTGATTTTCGATTTTCCTAGCTAACGAACTCATCCAAGCCATCAATGAAAGAAAGGTGCTTGCCGAGTTTCATCCAAATCGGTTTATTATTTTTTATATATATATATATATATATATATATATATATATATATATATATATATATATATATATATATATATATATATATATATATATATATATATATATATATATATATATATATATAAACATGTAAAAATTGAAACTGACCCCGGATATGGGTTCTAGGGGACCTAGTTCGCGCTCATTTGAAAAAAAATCTTACAAAATCTCACCAACGATACCTCTCTACCTCAATTGTTTTTAATAAAAATTCACTAAAAAGGGATTTAATATATTTTTTAGAATGCATCAATTCTTTTTCAAAAGAGTAACTTTCCTTTTATTGATGTCAAAAAAAGGGGTTTGACAAACTAAATATTTAATCTTATCAAAATGTGCATTACTAAGTAAATGTACTTGTATTTTTGTAAGAAACTACAGGAATTCTCTCACTTAAGTTTAATCCACATAGAGGTTTTTATATGGTCATTATCAAATTTAGACTAGTTTTGAAGGGAAATCTCCACTGAGGAAATGTATTGTTTGCAGAAACATTTGCTAAAGCTAAGGCTCACAAGAAAGGTTTTCAAAATTTAAAACGTGCTTCAAAAAAACAGTTTGAAAAAGCAGTTACTGCTTCTCCTAATTAAAGGCCACGCATGGGGAATCAATGAAAGTTTTTAAGAAGAAAAATATGTTAATTTTCTCTTTTAACTTTGAGAAAAGCTATTGATAATATACGGTAAATTTCTTAGACAATAAACAGCTTGCTTTTGGCGATTATATAAACCTGAATTTATAGAAGCCAACTGCTACTTTTTAAAATCTTGTTTTTAATGAGTTTTATTTAGCTTAAGATACCTTTGACGAAAAAAAGTTTGTTTTGCAATCTTTTAGTAATTGTTTCTTTTTCAACGAAATTCTAAGAAAATTATATTTAGATGCAAAAAGAAACTAGAATTGAAAAATTACAATTATGTTAAAAGTATTCAACCCCTTTATTCATGTCTATGCAGATCGCTTAATAATTTACCCCCGTACAAATCCCTTTTGCCACCGCTCGAACGCCCTAGCTCCGGAGAGTACAGAACGTCTAAGCTCTGGTTTACTGTGTGTAAGTGTGTGAGTCTGTGTAGCATTGAACCTGGCAGCCGGTTCCTGGCACGTCTTTTTAAATTGAAGGAGGAGGAACACGATAGAAAAATGCCGAGCACACCTGTTGATTACCCCTTCGTCTCGCCGCGTCGTTTGTAAAAGAGTGCTGTCTCAAGTAGGTATCACCGGTCGAGAAGTTTCCACTTTTCATGTTTTTTTTCTTTAGCTCCTGATAATGTGAAAGGGAGAATCCTTCACCCTGCTATTTAAGAAGGTGTTCTATCTTGTAAAGTTTCCCCATATTAAGTAGCTTTAGCTAAAGAGGGTTTCCTGAAGTGTGAAAAAGGAGAAAGAAAGTTATTGCATTTTCCTTTAATGTATCTATGTCTTTTATTTTATTGAGGCTCAAGTACTTTACCATTCGCGACAGGGGCTATATTATGTTGTAGTGATATATATATATATATATATATATATATATATATATATATATATATATATATATATATATATATATATATATAATACTATTGTGGTGCACTTTTTGAGTCCCTGCACCGCGGCCTCTCTGGCTTATTGTCTCCCCAGAATGGCCCCTACCCCTCTAGGTTGCCCGTTTCTTTGACAGTGTCCAGTAATATCCTGTAGTGAGCAGTCTTTCCAGTTTGTAAGTATACCTTTCCCTTCCCTAGTAACCTGCGCCGTGCTTCTATAAACCTCACGCAGTGGCATATTATATGTAGTGTGGAGTTCCTTCCTCCTCCCCGCATCTTCTGCACATTGGGTCTGATTCAATCCCCAATGTATAGAGGTGTTTCTTTTTATGATAGTGACCAATTATCAGTTCTGTCAATAATTTTAGTTGCTTCCTACTCAACTTAAGCAGATCTTTTGCTCTTTGGCTAGATGGTTCGCTGAGGAGGGCTTTTGCCTGCCTTTGTCCAGGAACTTTGTTCCAGTATTCCAAATGCCACCGTTGCAGCATCGTCTCGATTTTATGTCTTGGGTTTTCATATGCAACCCCACAGTATGGTTCTTGCCAGTTTAGATGCCTTGCTCGCCCTTCTTTTGCGAGCTGGCCTGCTACCTCGTTGCGCTTTATATTGGCGTGCGTAGGTACCCAGATCATCTTGACGGTATCGCTGCCGTCAGCTGGCTGAGGTTGCGGATGCAGTCAAGTACGAGATTTGACCGCGATTCCTGTGACCCCAGCGCCTTTAGGACTGTTTGATTATCAGTAGCTATGAAGATTCTCTTGCCTCTGTAATTCCTCTCCAGTAGCATTTGTACACACATACCGCCCAAGCTGATAGTTATCCTGCATCCTGGTCAGGTGCTTCCGTATATACCGCATCCTGCCACGTATCCTCTTTTGGCACCGTCAGTGAAATATGGAGTTCCCTTTAGCTTTGGGCTGTTCCCATCGATCCAGTCTTCCCGACTCGGGATAATGATCTCGTACGCTATAGTTGTGAAATAGGTTGTCTTTACTCTGTATGAGGTCATGCTCCGAGTATGATGATCATCTATTTTTCTTAGGATGTTGCTGTGACCATCCAGCGAACTTTCCTATTCTGAGTTGGACGTCAGTCTATAGCCCCTTATAATCGCCTCCGCCTCTACAATTAGGCGTAGCGGCGGCAGGTTCAGCATGGTTTCCATAGCCGCCTTGGGCGTCGTTGTCATCGCACCAGTAATGCTTAGGCAGGCCGTTCGTTGTACCTTCCTTAGTTTTTTCGTGCAATGCTGTGTGTAAGTTTTATCCCACCACACTGATGATTCATACGTGATGGTGGGTCTAACCATCCTCACGTATATCCAATGGGTCATGCGTGGTAATTGTCCCCATTTTTATAAAACATTAACCGGCAGGTCCATAAGGCTCTTGTGGCTTAATCAGTTATCCTCTCCAAGTGCGGTATGAATGTCAATGTGCTATCTAGGGTTACTTCTAGATACTTGACCCTCGTGACGCTTGGGATGGGGGTGTTATACAGGCACACCTGTTTGAGCCTCCCTGGTTTCTTTTCCCTGTGAATGCCACGACAAAGGTTTTGAGCGGATTTACCGCCGGACCCACTTTGTTGCGCCATTTTTCTACAAGTTTTAGAGCTCTCTACATCGTCTCTGGCACGGTTGCTCCAAACTTTCCAGATGTTATAATAGTTATGCCATCTGCATAGCCTGCAGCCATGTAACCTGCTTCGTTTGGATTGCGCAGGGGTTCCCCCACCACTAGGCACTACAACAGAGGAGAAAGTAAACTCCCCTGCGGGCATCTCCGCGTAGCCTGCACTCTAGCGGTTTCTTCGTTGACTGACGCGTATATGTCCCAGTGTTCTAACAAATTACCGAGTGGATCCCCCTATTTTCCACTGCTCTTTTGATAGATAGGAGAAATGTGTTGTCTAGGAACACACCCAGGGCAATTTCTTTATCCCTGAGTGTCTTTTCTATCTTGGTAACCATCTTATGCAAAACCAGTTCACACGATTTTCCTGCTTAGTAGACCCACTGATTCGCGCTGAGTGGACATATGCTCAGCACCGGATCTCTAATGTGTCTTTCAATCAGTCTCCGTAGCAATTTTAGAAGACATAAAGTCAGGCTTATCGGCATAAAGGATTTCGCCTGGGCATATGATTCCTTACCCGGCTTGGGAATGAAATGTAGTGTTAAAAGTAAGAATAGAATTGTAGTTAAACGTTGTGACAAGAACGAAAAATGTTGAATTCAAAAATATTATAATTCTCCGTTAACGTAACACTTTGATATCCCTAGATCAATTGGCTGATTTTAAAATTTTTCATTTTAAGGAACCTACGTATAGATTTTCTTTAGAAGTTTGCTTATTTCTTTTATTGTTTTACAGTGCACAATAAAAAAGTTTGGACACAGCAAGTGCGTTATGGTAGTGAATTTTCCTAAAAATGCTTTTAATAGCAAATATGTGTGTTTTCTTTTAAGAAAGCAGGCATCAAATTGGTTACCAGTATAACCTATATAGTAAAAACAATGTGCCATGTTTCATCAAATAACTTTATTGTTTGAAAATGTAGAATAAGTTCCGGAAGTAAACTTAAAGTGTTCCCGAAAAAAACTCGTTTCTTGGTCAACCTTATAGGTTAGTAGCAAATTAAGCTATTCAAATTTGAAGCATTTCATCAAAATTCGCTACCATAACGCACTTGCTGCGTCACGAATTTAGTTTCTTACAAACATGCATTATATTTCTATAAAAAAATGCAAACATGCAATAACATAAGGCGTATTCAACTAAAAAAAGAAGATTTGTATCACCAACGACTTATGGGCCACCATGTGATTGTAGAAATATTTTTTAAGATGTAGCTTAAGACACCCTATAATTAATGTATACAAGTTTTTTTCATATCTTCTATAATAACGGATATATTGAGCTTTATTGATTTTTTACGAAAATTCTAAAAAATTATATACCTTTAAACGATACACTGTATAGCTAAGACTACTGCCAAAGCATCAGACAAAGGGTCTATTTGAAATGAATTTTCTGGAAATATTTCAGTAAAATGAAGGTTGAAGCTGAGACTTCAGGGTTTGCAAAACATTCTTCTTGATACAGTTTTCTTTCCATAGCCCGTATTAGTTTCAGCATCTTTGCCTAAATGTCGCCAATTTTGAAGTTTTAAATCGCGACTTTGACGTTTTGAGAAAAAATTCATTTTATTTTTCTTTAAATGCCTATAACTTTTTTGTCTTTTAAGCTACAGAGCTAAATTTGCTACGGAATATACCTATAACGATATAAACCCGCATACCAAATTTGGTTGCTCTTACTTTTTTATTTCGTGACATATACAGTCATTAATGAATGAATTGAATTTTGTTTAAAAAAATTCACTAAAAACTAAGAATTAAATAAGTCTTCCCCCTCAATTAATATACGTAGTCAATGACATTGGGTGTGGATAATAGTAAATAGTAGCCCCCAATTTAGACAAAACCATTCACCTTAGGTGAGACATACCCTATATTAACTAAAGTATTAGGAAGCAGCGATATGCTTGTTTAAGGAGCGGGGGATATTTTAGGGGGTTGTCGGGATAACTGACATAGTAACGATGTATAACGTTTTGAAAACAAATGAAAAAAGTCTCTTTACATAATGAATAATAGTCTCTTAATATTTACAAACACTTCTATATATAAACTTATGTGAACTAGATTCCTAAGACTAAGTAAATATAATTAGTCAGCATTCCTCAATACCGCAAATTAAGTCATATAGTATTGCAATCTGCAATCAGCAAACTTATTGTTTACATAAATATGTGATGTGATGGTGATGATGCCAATTTAATGTCAACGATTACAATATCTATGTGACCTACTTAACCACATAAAAATTACTCTAGTTTATACGTTTTCCCTGATTTTATCTTGAAATAAGTTTAGCATTAATTATAATAATTTCAATAATATTAAAATATATTTCCACCCTAAGGATGCCCTCCTGGATAGCTATCTGTTCCATGAACATACTGCCGAGTCAAAAGAATGACGTCCCTCTGGATAGCTATGAGCTGCATGCTGATTTTATCGTGACATAAATTTAGCCTCAATTCTAATAATTGAAGTAATGGATATATATATATATATATATATATATATATATATATATATATATATATATATATATATATATATATATATATAACCCTAGGGCCGCCCTCCTCTATAGCTATCTGTTCCATGAACATGATACTGTAGAATTTTGAACAAGCGACAGGAATAATCCTTGAAAATAAGTGTAATATGTACACCACAAGAAATTCTTATAGTAAACCAAACTGGTTGATCTACGGTTTATTTATCATGGTTACCTGTGAGACTGGGTGAGTGGATGACTGATTAATGTGCGCGCGCGCCCGCAACACACACACTAACACACCGTGATCTCTCTGTTAGTCAATTTTCTTAATTAATAATCAACAAAAAGGGAAGAGGTAGACAAAGGGGAAAACTTTCTGAAAATCTAGTCCAAAGATGAAGCGAGGAAGCTCTACAGTGATGACGATATGCATTTTTTTTTGGTGATATCTGATGTTATTGTTGTGTCGTATATAGAAAAATGTGTCACTTTGCCAAAGTATCTCAAGATGATGAGCGTGGCTTAAAGTGAGTATATCAAATGAAATCTTGAAACTAAGCTCAATGAGGAAGAGCCTGATTGCGTATATTTAAGATCCGCGCCTGGTTAAGTTGTATGTTGAAATAATAGGATCCAGAGTGTCTGGCATATTCATTAATAAGAGCTATTCAAGTGTGGAGCTGCATAAAATTAATTAGTTGGCTTGTAACGCGCCGTTTTAATAACACCGGGGCAGCGGGAGCGGCGGCCACATCTAGTACCCTGTCACTACGTCATCGCTGCCCCCCTTTCGTCCCCTCTCGCCACAGACCATGACGACGGCCAGGGCTCACTTGATTAATGCACCCACTTTGCATTAACAATCCGGTAAATGCAAATTTGCTATTTGGAAAAGGAGAAGGGAATATATGAGGTGGGAGCATGGTTGGGCGCGTGCTGCTACTTTTAAAATCGGTCGCGCTTTTCAGGAAGTGGTAAATGTGAAATCGTTGGTAAAGGTTGTAAAATGTTGCAGTACGATTTCGTAGGAAAAGCAAAGATTGTTATTTTCAGATTTTTTTCCTGCGAAGTACCTATTCAATCGGTGACGTTTAAATTATATATATATATATATATATATATATATATATATATATATATATATATATATACTAAATGGCGTCTTATCTATGTATAATATATCCTATATAATTAAAGCTGACTATATAGTGTTGCGTTTTCTCCGGGTTCTGGATAAGTGAGACTTTAAATTTTAACAAAACAACTTTATTTACACTCTAAATATGGATACAATAAAATTTCTAGATTGTCTCTCTCACAAAACACTTAATTTACTGTCTACAATTACTACTCTCAACAAAAGTCACTAATCTGGTACTACAGTCACTACTCTCTTAACACTTTACACTGCTTCAAGTCACTACCACATTCTCTTACTGAACTCAACTGGGCTGGCTTGCTTTCGCTTTTATATACTCGCCGTACCTTCCCCTCCTTTCTAGAGCTTTCCATTCCAGAACGTTCCAGGACCTTCTTTTACTAGAACGTTCTGTGAATACAGATCGGTCCCGTGTGTATACAGGGGGATGTGTATACAGGTGATCCAAATGTGGTCACCACTCCTATGTTACACAAGAGGTGTTTCTCGAACTATAAGATCTCTCTGCGTATACAGGGTGTAAGGGTTTCTCTGCGTATACAGGGTGTATATACAGGGTGTTCGGAATGTGCAGACCTCAGTTATCCGTTCCGACGGGGTACAAGTTGGTAACTTCGTTATTTCTGGTCCTAGAGGGTTGAGACTTCGCCTGTGGGGGGTCACCCCAGACACCCCCGGGGGGTGGGGAGGCGGTGTTGCCAGATTGTGCAAAAATTCCCAGATGTTGGGGAAATTCTGGAGATGTGGCAACACCGCACCTACGTCTATTGAAGTGCTTTGTAACACTGCCCCCCTCCTTAAGACTGTTCGTCCCGAACAGTATTTACCGGCCGCCAACTTGGGGGTTCGTTGCCCCGATAGGGACTCAACCTCTCTATGTGAACAACTTTGGGTTTAGTTCTTGGAGACAGCTGGATTCTGTAGACTAGGTCGTTAATTTTCTTAGTCACCAAGTATGGCCCTTCCCATGGTTTCTGAAGTTTGGGACTGAGGCCCTTTCTCCTTGTTGGTTGGTACAGCCACACTGCATCACCTTCCTTGAATGTATGGGGTGTTGCTCTGCGATCCAAGCGCATCTTCATCCGGTCACTGCTTAAGAGGAGCCTATCTCTGACACATCTGTGTATAGTGCGCAGTTTTCCTTCTAGGTCGGCGACATACTCAGGTAACGTAGCTAGGTCCGCTATGTCCTCGTTCGGTGGTGGTCTCGTCATGTCGATTGGTAACCGCATCTCTCTGCCGGTCAACATCATGGATGGAGTGTAGCCGGTAGATTCATGCTGAGAGCTTCTGTAAGCTAGGAGGAACAGAGGTATCAGCTTGTCCCAGGTTCTCTGATTCTCGTCAACAAACATAGCAAGATACTGATTGATGGTCCTGTTATGCCGTTCTACCATGCCGTCTGATTGAGGGTGGAGTGGCGTTGTTCTCGTTTTCTTTATGCCTAGCAAGTCCATTAGGCTCTTCCAGACCTCTGATTCGAAATTCCGGCCCTGGTCGGTGTGAATCTCCAAGGGTACGCCATGCCGTGATATGACATTTTCCATCAGGACTTCTGCTACGGTCGTTGCCTCTTGGTTGGGGATCGGCGCAACTTCAGGCCATTTCGAGAAGTAGTCCATCGCCACCATTATGTATCTGTTCCCAGACTCTGTGATGGGAAAAGGTCCTGCGATGTCTACGGCAACTCTCTCCCACGGTGTACCTGAGATGTACTGCATCATTTTTCCTCTGGATCGGGTCTTTGGTCCTTTCTTTGAAGCACATTGGTCACACCTTTTGCACCATTCTTCCACGCTTCTTCGGCAGTTCATCCAATAGAAGCGGTCTCTCACTCTGGCAAGAGTCCTGTTGACCCCAAAGTGGCCTCCACTTCTACTATTGTGTAACTCTTGAAGAACACTGCTTATGCACTCAGTTGGCACAACGGTCTGGTATATACAGTCTCTACCATCGGCAGTTTCCCATTTTCGAGTGATCATGTCATTCTTTAGACACAATGAGTCCCATTGTAGCCAGTAGCCTTTAACCTCCGACCCAAACCGGGACACCTCGTGCCACTCAGGTCTTTTCCCCTTTTGTAGCCATTCTCTAATATTTTTCAAGTCTGGATCTGTCTTCTGTGCGTCTCTGATGTATTCAAGATTTACGTCTAGATCGGTGTTATTCTCCTGTCCTGCCACCAGTTGTTTGATCTGATGAGTTACTTTGTCGATCTCTTTGTTCTCTTGTCGCTCGCAAAATTTACATTCATGCACTGAACATGGTCTTCTTGACAGGCTGTCTGCATTGGCGTGACTTCTTCCTTTTCGATGTTCAATCCGGAAGTCGTAGCTTTGCAGTTTCTCTATCCATCGGGCTATCTGTCCTTCGGGATTTCTAAAGTTCAGAAGCCATTGCAGAGCAGAGTGATCCGACCTCACGCGGAATGTTCTACCATACAGGAAGCTGTGGAAATGTTCGATGGATCTTACAACTGCCAGCAGTTCTTTCCGGGTTACACAGTAATTTTTTTCTGCTTTTCCGAACGTTTTGCTGAAGTAGCCTATCACAACTTCTTCTCCGGCTTGGAGCTGCGAGAGTACTGCCCCAATGTCATACTGGGAAGCATCAGTGTCCAGTATGAACAGTCCTTCGTCCTGAGGATAAGCCAGTATAGGAGCAGTGAGAAGACGATGTTTGAGTTCTCTAAAAGACTGTTGGCAATCTGGTGACCAGATGAACTCGGCCTTATTTTCAGTTAGGCTATGTAGAGGTTTCGCAATGCTGCTGAAGTACTTCACAAAGCGTCGGTAGTAGCTGCAAAGTCCCAGAAAACTTCTGACCTCATGTTTGTTCTTCGGCACAGGCCAGTCTCTTACTGCCTTTATTTTCTCTGGATCGGTTTCTATCCCTTTCTCAGAAACGACATGTCCGAGGAAACTCACTTTCTTCTGGAAGAGGACGCATTTCTTGGGATTGAGTTGCAGATTGGCACCTCTCAGCCTGGAGAAAACTTGTTTCAGATTCGACAGGTGTTCATCGAAAGTCCTTCCAATCACCATGACATCATCGAGATACACCAGGCATGTTTCCCATGTCAGTCCTCTTAGCACTAATTCCATTAGTCGCTCGAAGGTGGCAGGGGCATTAGATAAGCCGAATGGCATGACCTTGAATTGGTACAACCCATTCCCGGTTGAAAAAGCAGTCTTCTCCTTATCGTCTTTATGAAGTTCTACTTGCCAGTAGCCACTTTTCAGGTCTAATGTAGAGAACCACTTTGATCCGGCCAAAGTGTTCAAAGTGTCGTCGATCCGGGGCAGGGGATAACTGTCCTTCTTGGTGACATCATTCAGCTTTCTATAGTCCACGCAAAATCTCATAGTGCCATCTTTCTTGGTGACCAAAACTACTGGGGACGACCAAGGACTATTAGACTCCTCGATCACACCATCTTCCAGCATTTCGTTAACCATCGCCTTGATTTCTGATTGCTTGGCAAAAGGCAGTCTTCTCGGCGGCTGTCTAATTGGTCTTGCGTCGCCAGTATTAATTCTGTGTTGCACTAGACTCGTACGACCTGTGATTTTATCTTGAGCGAAAATATCGGCCTCCTCCAATATGAACTTCACTGCCATCTCCATCTCCATATTGTTCAATTGGCCCCATGAATTCTTGAACCGCTCTACTAATTCTACTGGCAGTCTTCTGTCTAATGCAGTGGGTGTCACGTTTTTGGACAACGTCACTCGGTCAATGGGTTCGCAAGTGGCGATAACCTCACCTTTCTTCAATGTGACCCTGTTAGTTTGTACGTTAGCCACTCTTATGGGTATTGTCCTCTTCGGGTCTACTAAGCATCGTGCGACGAGGGCACCATCATGTCTATCTTTTAGGGGCTCCGCTATGAGAGCAGACATACCATCAAGTTTCTTCTCTAGCCTGGCTCTGACAATCTTCTCACTGTTACCAGGAATCCGTGTATCTTCGTCGACAATAAGTCTCACCCTGGGACTAGCTTCGCCTGCTGTTGGAGATAAATACAACTCTTCGTTACCGATTTTCAAGATCTTATTCTGGAAGTCTACTGATAGGACATCGAACTCTTCCATTAAATCCAGGCCCAGAATAAATTCGTCGACGATTTCTGCGACGACAGCCCTTACCTGTAGCTCAGTACTGCCCAGCCTAATGTAAACAGTGGCCTCTCCATGCACGGGTATTCTATCTCCTTTTGCCGTCTCCAACACAGGCTGTTTGTTGGTAGTTAGTGCCGACATATTTGGCAACATGTCTGGGCGTACAACGGATGTAGTGGCGCCAGTATCGATGGTAAAACTGCATTGTCTTCCGTCTATGCTGCCAGGTATGACGAGGCTCTCGCGGCAGCTTCGGATAGTGGAGACCCTGACTTTGGGGCATTGGGTCTCGCATGCCACGTGTCGCCCACCTACACTGGCGTCAGGTCGTTTTCCCTGATGGCGCTCCCTGTTGGTGTATTCTTGTCTTCTGCATGCCACCTGTTGGGTTTGTGAGCACTGCCTACTTATGTGCCCTTTCCTACCACACTTGTAGCATTCTATGTGGGACCAACCTGCTTTCGTCTTACGTGCTCCAACCGTTGCAGTGAGCTTGCTTATGGCTTCCTTCATCAACTTGATTTCTCGCCTTAGTTCCTCTGTCGTGTCTGCATGGTCCTCTATCTCCTTCACTTCGCGCAGCCTGTTGCGGCGAGGTTGAGATGCATTCTTCGCTGCTTCAAATTGCAAGCCATAGATAACGCAGTCTGTAAGTGTTTTGAATCTTCCGAGCCTTAAAGCTTGTTGCATCTCGTTGTCGAGTACCCAATCGATGAAGGTCTGGACGGTGATCTGGTTGACAAATTCTTCTGGGGCTTGGGGATATGCCAGTCGCACAAGTTTCTCCACTTCGGCACTGAATTCTTGCAGAGTCTCATTTGGCTTCTGGACCCTTGACTTTAGTTGTGTCTGGTAGACCTGGCTCATGTACTTGTTACCATATCTCAAATCTAGGGCCTGTATCACTGTTAAGTAGTTTTGCTGTTTCGACTCCGGGATGTTCTGGAGGATTTCTAGGGCTTTACCTCGAAGCGAGAGAATTAGAGCAGTTGCTGCCTGTTGTTCGCTCCACCCATTGCTGAGAGCTGCCGCCTCAAACTGCCTCCTGTACATGGGCCACGATGTTTCTCCGTCAAAAGTCGGCGGCTTCAAGGTTCCATGAGGCTGCTGCACGATTGGCATATCTTCTTCCGGCCGATTTTGAACTGGGGACATTCCAGTAACTCCTCTTGGTTGAGTTCTGTCAGTCTGGCCCATCACCTGCTCTGTCAGTTCTCTATGTCTGACTTCTGTGCCTTTCATCATCATCTTCATTTGTTCTTTCAACCCTTCAACTTCTTCCCATCGTTTGTTCCAATCCTTTACATTTTCTGTTACATTTTCTACTTTACTGTTCACATTTTCTACTTTCTTGTCCACACTTTCTATTTTATTGTCCACATTTTCTACTTTCTTGTCCACATTTTCTATTTGTTCGTTGATCTGTTCAATTTCTTCTTTTACATCAACTCTCATATTGTGGAACATACTTCGGAGGTCTTCTTTGTCTTCTTCGCGTTGCTTCTTGAGTTCTTCTTTATCTTCAAGACGCCTCTGTTCCTCCTCTTGTCGTCTTCTCTCGTCTTCTTCGCGCCGTCTTCTTTCATCTTCTTGTCGCCGTTGTTCGTCTTCTTCGCGTTGCCTCTTGAGGTCTTCTTTATCTTCTTCGCGTTGCTTCTTGAGGTCTTCTTTATCTTCTTGCCGCCGTCGTTCGTCTTCTTCGCGTTGCCTCTTCAGTAAGTCCATCAACTCTTTGATTTCAGCCATCTTGTCGTAGTCAGTCGATCTAGTGTTTACCATTTACAGCTAGCTTAGTTGTCCAATTCTTCACTCACTTATCCCACTTCTGACACCAAATTGTTGCGTTTTCTCCGGGTTCTGGATAAGTGAGACTTTATATTTTAACAAAACAACTTTATTTACACTCTAAATATGGATACAATAAAATTTCTAGATTGTCTCTCTCACAAAACACTTAATTTACTGTCTACAATTACTACTCTCAACAAAAGTCACTAATCTGGTACTACAGTCACTACTCTCTTAACACTTTACACTGCTTCAAGTCACTACCACATTCTCTTACTGAACTCAACTGGGCTGGCTTGCTTTCGCTTTTATATACTCGCCGTACCTTCCCCTCCTTTCTAGAGCTTTCCATTCCAGAACGTTCCAGGACCTTCTTTTACTAGAACGTTCTGTGAATACAGATCGGTCCCGTGTGTATACAGGGGGATGTGTATACAGGTGATCCAAATGTGGTCACCACTCCTATGTTACACAAGAGGTGTTTCTCGAACTATAAGATCTCTCTGCGTATACAGGGTGTAAGGGTTTCTCTGCGTATACAGGGTGTATATACAGGGTGTTCGGAATGTGCAGACCTCAGTTATCCGTTCCGACGGGGTACAAGTTGGTAACTTCGTTATTTCTGGTCCTAGAGGGTTGAGACTTCGCCTGTGGGGGGTCACCCCAGACACCCCCGGGGGGTGGGGAGGCGGTGTTGCCAGATTGTGCAAAAATTCCCAGATGTTGGGGAAATTCTGGAGATGTGGCAACACCGCACCTACGTCTATTGAAGTGCTTTGTAACAATAGTAAAGAACTGACGAGGATCGCGATGCCAAAGCAATGGTTTGAGGGGCTAAATACGCTTCTGACTAATAGACATTTTACATGCGGAAGGAGTTAAGCAAATCATACGTATGGTTGTGTGTGTGTATGGGGTGGGGTAGGGGGTTGGTCAAATCATGATTGATAAGAGAGACATAAGGGTACAGCCAACTATGTTCATTGAAATAGTAATTATACTCTGATTTTTTTTTACAAAACAGCTCTGCAGAAGAAGACTTAAGTTATCTGGGCTGCTGGCTGTAGATTATTGGGTACTTTTTAGTCTACTAGCTGTAGATTATTGGGTACTTCTTTGGAATAAATCTTTTGGAGTATGGGGAAAGACTGCATTGACTTAGATGACCCATTTTTATCTTCAACAATTATGCCAAAAAAGAAAACTAAAGATGATTTTGTTGTTATTTTCTTCTTTCAGAATACGGAACTTAGTATTGGTGTGAGATATAAATGAAATATGCCCCGATGTTGGTCTTTCTCAATTCTAGATGCAGCATGTCCGTTATATGAGTTAATTGTCGTTAAAAAGAGTTTTTTTCAATGCACAAAATTCTTAGCCGAGTAGATAAATGTTGAAAAATGTGGATGCAGCCAGTGCGTTATGGTATATATATATATATATATATATATATATATATATATATATATATATATATATATATATATATATATATATATATATATATATATATATATATATATCAAATCTGATAATTCAACTCCCGATTAAGCTGGAAGCTTCAATTTTGGTACATAGTAAAGCCCCTATAAAACACGTACTAAACTGTATAGTATTAACGTACTAACCTTCGGAGGTACAAATTTATTTAAAAAAAGTCAGTTTTGTTTTCAAAAAACAGACAAGATAAAATATAATGTAATAAATTGGATAACCCAAAGTTACATAGCTTGTCTATTTTTGACAAATACCCGATCTGACTTCAAACTGACATATTTAATAACCAAAAACCCTATATGCCATATCGTGAAATCCATGCTCTTCTTCATTTTGTGAGTTCTACTTTGTAAGTTCCAAGTCGCACTGCGATGTTTTGAGCGCGGTCTACCACACTTCTATTACTGACCATTTTTTTTCTATATTATTAGATCTCCTAGTGAACTCTGAAAAATAAATGAAAGCCAATAAGTCAGGGGTAAAATGTTACATAGATTTATGATAGGACAGGCAGGGAACTGGAGTATACAAATTGTGATAAGATTTGTGGCTCTGAAAGCTTGAATATTGCTGCGGAAAATTTTGTGGAGTTTCTTAAATCAATGCTGGAAAGGTGTACTGTTAGAGTTAAGATAAAAACAAGAATAGACCCAGGAAATCGTGGATAACAGAGTGTATAATTAACTCGATAAACACAAAAGATCGCTTATACCGAACAATATTATTATTATTATATATGTGTATACTCTCCCACTATAAACTATGAGTTTTATTTATGTCATTCGTTTTCTTATTGACGTACCTTATCTAATCGAAAAGTGTATTAGATATAAGTAAATATTTTAAAAACTCTGGACGCAGCAAGTGCGTTATAGTAGTGAATTTTCATAAAAATGTTTTTAAAAGCAAATATAAGAAAGCAGGCATCAAATTTGGTTACCAGTATAATCTACATATTAGAAACAATGTTCCATGTTTCATCAAAATAATCTTATTGTTTGAAAATGAACAAAAATTTCCGAAAGTAAACTTAAATTGTTACCGAAAAAACTGGTTTTCTGGTCAACCTTATAGATTAATAACAAGTTGATTCAAATTTAAAGCATTTAATGAAAATTCGCTACCATAACGCACTTGCTGCGTCCCGAATTTCTTTTCTTACAGAGATGTATTATATTTCGATGGAAAATGCAAAAATACAATAACACATGGCGTGTTCGTTAAAAATATAGGTTAATAGCAAATTGATTCAAATTTGAAGCATTTAATGAAAATTCGCTACCATAACGCACTTGCTGCGTCCCGAATTTCTTTTCTTACAAAAATGTATTATATTTCGATGGAAGATGCAAAAATGCAATAACATAGAGCGTGTTCGTTAAAAAAAAAAATTTGAATCACCAACGACTTATGGGCCACCCTGTAATTGTGCAAATATTTTTTAAGATGTAGCTCAAGACACCCTATAATTAATGTATAAAACTTTTTTCGTAACTTGCATAATAACGGATATATTGAGCTCTAATGATTTTTTACGATAATTCGACAAAAATGATATACCATTAAACGATCAACTCTATAGCTACTACTGCTAAAGCATCAGAGAAAGGGTCTACTTTAAATTAATTTTCTGGGAAAATTTTAGTAAAATGAAGGACAATGACGATTGAAACTAAGAGTTCAGGCTTTGTAAAACATTATTCTTGAGACATTTTTCTTCCATAGATCATATTAGCTTCAGGTTCATTGCCTAAATATGACCAATTTTGACGTTTTAAATCGCGACTTTGACGTTTTGAGGAAAACCCAAATTTATGTTTATTTAAATGCCTGTAACTTTTTTGTCCTTCAACTTACAGAGCTAAATTTTGGTAGGTAGCTTACCTATAATGATATAAATCCGTGTACCAAATTGTTGCCCTTACTTTGTTAATTCCGGAGACATAAATTTTTTTCGAATGAAAACTCAAAATTTTCCCGGAAAACCTCTTCCGATTTTCCTGACTAACGAACTTATCCAAGCCATTTACAAAAGGAAGATACACGCAAAAAATTTTCAAAATCGGCCCATTAGTTTTTGAGTTATCGGTGTGATACATACATACATACATACATACATACATATATATATATATATATATATATATATATATATATATATATATATATATATATATATATATATATATATATATATATATATATATATATATATATACATACATAAACATATAAAAATTGAAACTGACCCTGGATATGGATTCTAGGGGTCCTAGTTCGCGCTCATTTGCAAAAAAATTTTCAACATTCAAAAGTCGGGATCTCCTCATTAGTGATTTTTTTCTACGAAAATTCACTAAAAACGGATGCCAGTTTTAGTCATAGAGTATTATTTGTTTACTGCAGAAAACTAAAAGTTTAAAACATTGATTGGCAACAAGAAGTACGTCAGTAGAAGTATTGCTGCAGCCGGCAAAGGCTGCTAACTTGCACATTTTGTAGTTTAATTACTTGGGGCCGTAGTTGTGAGTGTATGATGGGCAAGTCAGAGCCATGATTGACGTTGGTGCCGGCTTCATAACCTCCCTGCTAATTACTCCACATTTGCTATCGTGAGCTTTATTAATTGAAGCCATTTCTTAACAAAGGATTTACCAGCCGGAGAGCGAGTGAGTGCGAGGGAGAGGGTAGAGGGTAGAGTGAGAGACCGGCGAGTAATCGATCTATCCTCCACCACTCAACTTTCTTGATGGGAAACTCATTTAATTTAACTTTTAAATACCTGCTATTCTTCATCTAACTTTTCATTAAGGTGATTTATACACCATTGTGTTGTTATTACTGGCTCCATTACGCCAATGATGAGATGGGGCATTTTTTACAGCCAATAATCCTCAACTAGGGTTGTTACCGGTGCCGGAAAATTAAAATCGCCCCGACAAACGGCCGGGTTAGACAGAATCAGTGGCGTTGCAATAATTCGGTTTTAAATTTAATTGCTGTTTGCTTCTCTAACGGCGATTATGCGATAGGCTTTGATCGTGACTCTTGACGGTCGCTTATCTATTATGGGATAATGAAAGCAGTTTTCATTGAAAATGTAAACTACCTTTAATACGATTACACGGATTTTCCTGACTTTATGTTTAAAAAAATATTATTGCCACATCGCCACAACCTGTGGAAGTATCGCGTCGGAGACAGCAATTTTCGCTTAAGCGTCATAAAAAGCATCAAAACATGTAAATAAGTGTGGACGCAACAAGTACGTAACGGAAGTGAATTTTTATATAAATGTTTTTAATAGCAAATATGTCACGCTAATGCAAGCCGACATCAATCTGGTTAACAGTGTAGCCTATATAATATAAAAAAATGTACCATATTTTATCAAAATAACTTATTGTTTGACAAAAATTTTCCGAAAATAAACTTTAAAATGTTTCCGAGAAAACTGATTTCCTAGCCAACAAACCTTGGGTTAATAGCAGATTGAGTTATTGAAATTTGAAGCATTTAATGAAAATTCGCTACCAAAACGCACTTACTGCGTCTCGATTGTATCTTCTTACAAACATACCTAAATGCTGCAAATTTTGCGTTTCAAATCGCGACTGACGTTTTGAGGAAAATCCCATTTTTCTTTTCTTTAAATGCCCATAACTTGTTTCTCTTTAAACTTACAGACCTGGTTCACTCTTTGTAATACAAACACGCGTGTCAAATTTGGTTGCCCTTGCTTTGTTATTTCCGGAGATATATTTTTTTTCTGAAAGAAAACACAAAATTTTCCGGGAAAACCTGGGCCGATTTTCCTGGATAACGAACTTATCCAAGCCACTTGCAAAAGGCAGGTACTCAGAAGTTTTGATCAAAATTGGCCCAGTATGTTTTGAGTTATCGGTATAATATATATATATATATATATATATATATATATATATATATATATATATATATATATATATATATATATATACATATACATATATATATATATATATATATATATATAGATATACATATATATATATATATATATATATATATATATATATATATATATATATATATATATATATATGTTTGCTGCACTTTTTGTGATTTTTTATTGGTTTACGCGGACAGCAGTTTCGAACCGTCCTGGCTCATCATCAGCACGTTACTGACTATGATCGTATATATAGAAGCTCAACACGCATGCGTCACGTACAATATCAATATCAGACATAGACCACACAGGAACGATCATAGTCAGTAACGTGCTGATGATGAACCAGGACGGTTCGAAACTGCAGTTTACATAAACCAATAAAAAACCACAAAAAGAAAAGTGATTACAGTGTAGTGCAACATTCCAATATATATATATATATATATATATATATATATATATATATATATATATATATATATATATATATATATATATATATATATATATATATTGGTTTATTCCAGTTCACAATCCGAAATGAATAACTGAGTGCAGAACCTTAAATCAGGTTCTTGTTGTTGGGATGTGCTCGTACTAACTGCTTTACTCGCTTCGTAAACTCATTTGTTAGTTCGATCTTCATTATTAAGTCTTAAGTATTTGGACTCAATAATGCTATTCTGCATTTCATATACGGCTGTTTGTATCTTTTCTCTGACTACACATAAGGTTCGACATTTGTCAAGCTCTAATTGCATGTCAATATATCTGTAAATCCTTTCCACGATTTTAAGAAGTTGTTTCAGATGGTTCTTTTTGGAGGCCATCAGATTATCTTTAAACAGCAGATCATTTAGCCTTTAAGCAGAATCACAATCAACTAAGTGAATCGCCTTGAAATATACTTTTTATAGTTGGCATTGTGTTGGTTACGATGTTATCACGTTATCACACGTTTGTACCCGTAGCTGAATTATGTTCTCCACATAGACATTGTGTGTTCTAGGAACCTCTGGATATAGCTGTCGATCTTATAGATCTCGAGCACACTTATACGGCCATTTGTGTGGGAGTGAATCAAATGCCTCCTTGTAAGCTACCTGTGCACCAAACAGCTTTTTCCGTCCATTGTAAGCTTAAATGCGCGCAAGCGAATCAATGATTACATGTTATTTGCAGCCCATATATATTTTAGCACACCCTTTTGGCTGGCTTGCGATTATGTTGTTAGGAAAACAGTATGAATTTCTCAACGCAGGATGTAATCACCTTATATATAATGGGGGACAAGTTATTCTGCAGCCAAAAGTTATATATATATATATATATATATATATATATATATATATATATATATATATATATATATATATATATATATATAATTAAAATTGACCCTGGATATGGGTTCATTAGAAGAATTTTTTTGCAAAATTCAAAAGTCGGGATCTCTTCATTAGTGAATTTTGTTAAGCAAAATTCACTAAAATTTGGGAACGAAATCTTTTTTTATCTGTCGGTCTGTATGTCTGTCTGTTTGTATCCACGATAACTTTAAAACGAACGGTTTGGATTGTTTTTGGGTAAAATCGCTCTAGCGGGTGGGGGATGAATGGGGGGTGATTTGGTGAAAATTGACATTTTGTCGTTAAAACTCGAGTAATATAACGTTTTAGGGTTTATTTATTAGAAAATTTTTAATTTCATTAAACATCTGGTATTCTGTGCTGAAATTCAATGAGGGGTGGAATGTGTGGGGGTGCAATATTGTTGACAAAAATTTCCAATTTGGTTTTGCTAAAACGGTGTAAAAAGTCTTAGAACATATAGAAAACTTGATTCCGGAACGAAGATTTTTTTGTCGGTCGGTCGATCTGTCGGTTTGTCGGCATGTACGTCTGTCTGTTAATAGGCGCAATAACTTAAGTACACTTGGAGAGCCCAAATCACCACAACACATTTTAAAAAGACCTGACGATCGTTTCACTAACCAAGTTAGCGTCATCAGAGGATGAAACATTCAGAATGTTTCATCCTCTGATGACGCTAACTTGGTTAGTGAAACGATCGTCAGGTCTTTTTAAAATGTGTTGTGGTGATTTGGGCTCTCCAAGTGTACTTATCAGTGCTCATAACAGGTTCCAATCTTCACTTAGTGCAATAACTTTCGAACGAATCGAGATATCATCTTCAAATTTAGTTGTTAGCACCTGACAAAGGAACGCTTCGAATAGTTTTTGGGTAAGATCGCCTCAGGGGGTAGGGGATAAATAAGGGGTGATTTGGTGAAAATTGACATTTGTTCAATGAAACTCGAGTAGTATAAAGTTTCAAAAGGTTATGGGTACAGGAATACAAATATTTTCTTGTGGTCATGTCATGGGCCCTAAATTCATTCCATGAGAATGTCTTCCTGAAGACAATAAATTATGACAGTTATATGGAAGTTATGATTCAATTTGCAGCACTATTTTTTTCATCTCTCTGTTGCTTCAAGTCAACCACTTTCGCTTAAACTCTGGCCTTGGGTGTACAGTGGCCACTAGGTCAACGTCGATTATCTTGTTTACATTTGAACTGCAGATATAATTAAATGTAGACGTAGCCAAAAATATATACATCAGACTGTCTAAATTGGTATTTATATTACCTTTTGATCTTAGCAGACATTTTTATTGTAGCTATCTGTTCGAATGTTTGTCACGTTATCGTAAATTTATCAATTATCATTCCAATATCTCAATATATACTTGACATCCTGCTTTCGAAAATAATTAAAGTAGTATTGGCTCTTACTAAATTTACTGTTCAGTACTGTACTTTGGCTTAAAATCTCACGCCAACTATAGTGTATATACTTTTGACGTGGCGTAATAAATCAAATTTGCTTATTGAATATTATTAGCATTTTTGTACGAAAGCGGCACTTGAACCTTTTCCGTAAAAGCAGGCCAAATTTTACCTGACTGTGACGAAGTCCCGCTTAGAAACACAGTGTAAATTTGGGTTCTTGGTCTATTGTTTATTCTATTGAATAGTAAAATTTAACAACTTCAAACACTATTAACGCAACGATTATAGGCGTAGAAACTGGAATTCACTCATATTTTCTACATGTGATTAAATTTGATGTAATATTAAATTTGAAAATTCATTATTACATGGAACAGTAAAATACCAGGATACTATTAGGATAAAACATTACTTTTGTTTAGAGAACCATTTAATGTAGATTCGTAACCCTCGCCAACAAAAGTAGCGCACGCCATTGTAATTTGTGGGACTTTGCTGTGTTGACATATTTATTACTTCATCTCAAATGTATACCACCCGTCCCCAAGAAAAAATACAAAGCGCTTCCTAGCAACTACAGGCCTATTTCTCTACTTTCAGTCGTCTCTAAAGTGATGGAAAAGTATATAAACACCGAATTACTAAAATTTCTTGAAAAACAGTCTAATCCACCACAGGCAGTATGGATTCCGTTAGCGCAGATCAACTGCCGACCTCCTTTCCTTTGTCACCCATTCTTGGAGGAAGTCTATGGAACTACACGGTGAATCACAGATTGTCGCTCTAGACATATCCAAAGCATTCGACCAGGTCTGCACGCAGCGTTGCTTAATAAACTTGCGGCCTATGGCCTACCACCAAAACTCTGTATCTGGACAGCAAATTTCCTCTCTAACCGGATCATTTCTGTTGTCGTGGATGGCCATTGCTCTAAACTACCCAATTAATGCAGGAGTCCCTCAAGGTTCAGCTTTAGTCCCTACTTTGTTTCTTCTCCATATCAATGACCTCTCTAGCACATCCAATCCAGTTCATAGTTACGCGGATGACAGCATCCTCCACTCAAATATACAATAATTTAAGCCTGTCTCTTTAGCCCAAAGGTGATGATCGCAGACTCATTGAGGGTTTTATCTCTGTGGAGCTCCAAAAAATATTAGACTGGGGAAGTAGAAATCTTGTACAATTCGACTCCACCAAATCTCAGTCTTGCTTTCTATCTCATAATACATACACCAGCCCTAGACCCATCACAATGAACAACCAAGTTATTTAAAGTAATGAGTCCTTTTCACTTGTTGGCATTTCTGTGGATCGAAATCTCAGTTGGCAACAACATGCCACATCAGTTGCAGAAGCGGCTGCTAAGAAATTAGGTTTCCTCTTCCAAGTTCGCAAATACTTTTCACCAGCTAATCTCTATACCTTACATACTTCACACACACGCAGATATATATATATATATATATATATATATATATATATATATATATACATATATATATATATATATATATATATATATATATATATATATATATATATATATATACATTTAAACTGACCCCGGATATGGGATTTAGGGGTCCTAGTGCGTGTTTATATGAAGAAATCTTTTAAATCCTTTAGTGAATTTTTTCTAAGAAAATTCACCAAAAACCTCAAATTCAATAAAGTTATATACAATTTCGGAAATACAGACATCGATATATTCGGAGAAGGAACGATAGCGTATCTGAAATATTATCCAATCTAAGGAGGAAAGAATGGCAAAGTTAAAATTAACTTCCCTAGGATACTCGTAACTTTTTTCATTGTTTCATTAATCTAAAAGTGTAGCAACACTCCGCGCCCGAACTGGCGCAGTCCGGATTCATTATGATAAGTAAACTAAGGCCAGAATAAAAACATGAACATGGCCAAGCCAATTCCGTTAATTGTTTATATAAAAAGGAAGGAAGGACGAAGGTTGCGTTCTGTATACAAATATCCATTACAGTGTACCAAATATACAAAGCGTCCACCAGTTTGTTTATTTATTTTGATTTCAGTGGGTCCAAGGTTCGCACTCCACCGCTACATTACAGTCTTAGTTATCAAAAATACAAGATGTTTATGGAATTATGATACAACAAACAGATAAAAAGTAACGAGTCGTACACACAGCGGTCACAGATATGTAATTTATAAAAAAATATTGCAAAACTAGGCAATATATATTAACCACAACAGAAAATTATGGAACTGATAGCTACTGAAAGTATTTAGCAGTCATATTTGGAGCAAGTTGGTACCAGAGCGGGTTAATAAGTCCGTGACTTGCTGAATGAAACACAGGTTTTTTCACAAAAAATCATTTTATTTCTCAACATAGTCTCCTTTGAGCTCTATACACTTCGTCTAACGTTTTTCCGATTTTTTTATCCCTTCCAAAAAAATAAGATTTGTCAAGGTCCTCAAAATAGGTATTTGTTTGTGAGGATGATTTCTTCATTGGAGTCAAATCTCTTTCCGCCGAGCCATTTCTTTAAGTTTGGAAACAAGAAATAGTCACTCAGGGCGAAATCCGGAGATTAGGGCGGATGAGGGAGCAATTCGTGCCCCAGTTTATGCAATTTCGCCATAGAGACTACGCATATGTGCACCCTTGCATTGTCTTGGTAGAAGATAACTTTTTTCTTGGCCAAATGCGGTCGTTTTCTCTTCAAATCGTCATTGAATCGCTCCTATGAGTTGGTATAATATTCGCCACTGATTGTTCTTCCCTTTTGAAGGCAATCAATGTGGATTATACCGCGTGCATCCCAAAAAATAGTCGGCATTACTTTATTGGCTGACAAACCCACCTTGGCCTTCTTCGGAGCCGATTCGCACGGAGAAACCCACTGTTTTGAATAGTGCTTGGTCTCTGGTGTGTTGTAGCGAATCCATGTTTCGTCCACGGTTACGAAATGGCGCAAAAACTCGTCTTTATTGCGGTTGAACAACGCCAAACACTCATTGGAAGTTGTCACACGATTGCGTTTGTTGTCGATTGTGAACAAACGCGGCACCCATCTTGCGGATAGCTCTCTTATACCCAAGTAATCATGCAAAATCGAAACCACTGAGCCATGTGATATGCCTATGGCTTCCACAATCTCCCGCACTTTCAATCTCCGATCGGCCAACACCGTATCGTGAATTTTTTCAATTGTTTTGGGTGTAGCGACCTCAACAGGGCGTCCAGAACGTTCGACGTCATTTGTGCTTGTACGGACGCAACGAAATTCAGTAAACCACTTTTTTACCATGGAAATTAATGATGCAGAGTCCCCATAGTATTTATCAAGCTTAGCCTTGGTTTGAGTAATGGTTTTTTCCGCAAAAAATAATGTTTGATGAGCACACGTAATTAACTTTTTTTCCATTTTCGTTATAACCAAGAGGTTACCTGCTTTCAATGGCTATCT
The DNA here is from genome assembly GCA_964006375.1 of Tillus elongatus. NCBI lineage: Eukaryota > Metazoa > Arthropoda > Insecta > Coleoptera > Cleridae > Tillus > Tillus elongatus. The sequence goes on from OZ023265.1 coordinate 67,873,976, forward strand.
AACACAAACTAAATGACGCAGATTCTTTAAAATTTGACAGGAGTCAACTGACAGATGCTTGTTGACAGGAGCGGTGTTGCCCTTCCTGTCAAGAGACGGGAAATTTAAAAAGTCACGGACTTATTGACCCTCGCTCGTATGTTAGATTTACAGTGCGTACTGAGAATCTAACACAGGAGCTTTGGTTTTAAAGCACACGTTTTGTAGCCCTGGGCCGCCGATGCGGCTATTACATATACTGAATGGATTCATATGGAAACATTCATTGTCGTAAGTGAAGAAAATCTGCTATAACAAAGCGTTTGGTCTTCAAACATTATAAGAGTTTTAAAATGTAAAGCTGTTCCCTGGTGACTTCAAAATGCGTTTCTCATCGCTAAGTATCTAGATCACATGTACTCATCTTGTATTTACCTCCTGGTCATGATCACTTACCGGATTCCCCGGGAGTTGTTATTTTTGCATGTAACGGATAATAATGATAATGCTAACAGTAATATCGGCGATAATCAATCAACGGAGACCATAATATAATAGTAGATAGGTCTATATATAGTGTAATATCGTATCAAGTATAAGGTATTGAGAGCGGTATCTTGTTCTTCTCTTTGGCATAATCTAATTAACGATTGTACAACTAATAATTTCCTCGGTACAGCAACGTGACTATAATTGGATTCGTTAATCAGAAAGTGCCCGCGGATAATCGCGCACACCGCCACGCTATTTTCCAACAATATAAGATACTCCTAATTAAACCAGCCAGATAGAGAGAACGACCAGCTCTCCTATATTCTCTCTTTCTCTCTATCTCCTCCTGCCCTCCACGTTGTAGCATAGTGAAAGGGGGGTTATTCAGTGGCGGGACAATCGGGTTTCCAACAAGATGCAACAAATAAATTCTGGATACGCAAAAAGCCCAGCGAAGCTAGAAATTGTTTATATTGTCACATAACATTACGTCACAGACCGCGTTACAACGAAGGGCTACCAACACTGGTTTAAAATATCTAAATAGCTTACATTTTAAACATCTTAGCCCCCCTTAAAGGATTTCTTCCTCAGATTCAGTGGATTTAATTTATTGTAGTAAATATCCTAGCGCAGTTCCTTTGTTTGGCTTCCCATCATTCAACTTTTTTTTTAATCTTCAAGAATCTTATTTTCGATTTTTTTTAAGAATGTTTATGAAGAAAGCTTATGTTGTACATGTTTTTATATTTATTTCACTTTAATATTTTTAAAGATACTTTCATATTGTCTTAAATTAAACTAAATTTTTTATAAAAATTGTAAAAAAATTCGTTGGCTGGCATACGAATTCATTATGCATTAAAAGAAAGTTCACTTACATAAAAATCGGCGGATTACTAACATTTTATCTAAATATGGGTTATGGAGATCCTAATTGGCGCTTAATTGAAGGTATCTTTAAAAATTTACTATCGTTTCCTTTTCCATTAGCGATTCGGACGAATTTTCATTTCAAAAATTCGCTGGGTGGCTCCCAATACAGTCGTAGACTTTTCCCGTGGCTTCACAAGTGCTTGTTTTAGTGAATTTCCTTAAAAAAAAAATTAACTAACAAGGAGATCCAGACTTTGAATTTTGAAAAAAATGTCTTTAAATGAGCGCGAACTAGGCCTCCTAGAACCCATATTCAGGGTCAGTTTCAATTTTTATATGTTTGTGTTTTCTTTCAGGAAAATGTATATCTCCGAAAATAACAAAGTAAGGCCAACCAAGTTTGGTACGCGTGTTTGTATCACCATGTATGAGAATCATGTACCATACCAAATTTAGGACAAAAAAGTTATAGGCATTTAAAGAAAAAAAATTCGGGGTTTTTCTCAAAACGTCCCGATTTGAAACGTCAAAACTGGCAACATTTAGACAAAGAACCTGAAACAAATGCGAATTATGTGAAGAAAATGTCGCAAGAATAGTGTTCTGCAAACCTTTAAGTTTTAGCTTCGACCATCATTGCCCTTCCAGAACATTCATTTCAAATAGACCCTTCTCTGATGCTTTACCTGTGGTTTTAGTCAAGTTTATGGTTTAACGGTCTATAATTTTTAGCGCTAATTTTCGTAGAAAAGATTCGTTAATGAGGAGACCGCACCTTTTAAATTTTAAAAAGCTTTCTTCAAATGAGTGCAAACTAGGCCCACACAGACTCCATAATCGGGTTTAGTTTCAGTTTTTATCTGTTTACATATATACAGGGTGACGCATTTCTACGGTAAAGCTCAATATAGTTGTTATTATGCAAGATCCGAGAAAAGGTTGTATACATTAATTATAGAGTGTCTTGAGCTGCATCTTATTGTGACAATCAGCGGGTGGCCCATAAGTCGTTGGTGATACCTACAATATTTTTTTTAACATTCCTTATTGCATTTTTGCATTTTTCATCGAAATGTGATGCATGTTTGTAAAAAGACCTAGACGCAGTAAGTGCGTTTTGGTAGCGAATTTTCATTAAATGCTACAAAATTCAATAACACAATTTGAAATCAACCTAAGGTTCGTCGACTAGGAGACCAGTTTTCTCGGAAACATTTCAAGTTTATTTTCGTAAAATTTTTGTACATCTTCAAACAATAAGTTATTTTGATAAAATGTGGTAGATTGTTTCTACTATATAGGTTGAAATTGATCCCTGCTTGCTTAGAGAGAGATATTTGCTATTAAAAACATTTTTACTACAATTCACTTCCATAACGCACTTGCTGCGTCCAGACTTTTTTTAAATCTTAATGCATTACTTTACTGGGAAAATACTTTTTAGGTATTTTACAGAAGGTTTACATTTTAAGTTTTTTAATTTAACAATCAAGTAATGTAAAAATGTTAAAATGTTCGAATATTTCCAGGCTAAAAAAATTTCAACATTTTTTTTTCAGTAAAATTTCAAAATCTTATTTAACGTAAACCATTCGTTCTACGAAAGAACTGATGCATTTCTGATATTAATACACTACTAAAATATAAGAATTCAAATTCACAGCGCCATACTCGATAAAAAAAAAATGGTGAAAAAAACTTCAAGAGTATGGAAAAATTGCAAAAAATGTTCAAACTCGATGATAATTCACCATACTATAAAGTATCTTTATAGAATAAAAATCAAACAAAAAGTAATACAATATATGTTATACTTTTCAATATATTGGCAAAATCATATAATTTTGTTAACGAAAAAATGATAATTAATAACTACAAAAGATCAAAATATGGCTTTATGCTTATTTATTCTGGTTCGTTGTTGTGTATATTATTTAGGTTTTACTGCATTTCAAGGACTTCTCTATTTTTAGCGCAACTTTACTTATTTTAGAAATCGCTATAGACGTTACAACTTTCGAAGCTTCGAAAACTGTCTTCAAATACGCGTGAATAGAGCCTGTAGAATCCGTATTTAAACTCTGTTAAAATTTTGTGGCAATCCAACCAAATTTCCTCTCCAACCGGAGCATTTCTGTTGTCGTGAATGGTAATTCCTCTAAACTGTATCCAATTAATGCAGGAGTCTCTCAAGGTTCAGCTTTAACCTCTACTTTGTTTCTTCTCCACATCAATGACCTCCTCTCTAGCACATCCAACCCAGTTCACAGTTACGCGGACGATGGCACCCTCCACACAAATATACAATATTCTAAGCCTGTCTCTTTAGCCCAATTAGATCAGGATCGCAGACTCATGGAGGACTCTGTCTCTGTGGATCTCCAAAAAATATTAGACTGGGGAAGTAGAACTCTTGTACAATTCAACTTCACCAAATCTGAGTTTTGCTTTCTATCTCATAAGAGATACACCAGCCCTAGACTCATCACAATGAACAACCAAGTTATTCAAAGTAATGAGTCCTTTTCATTTGTTGGCATTTCTGTGGATCGAAATCTCAATTGGCACCCACATGTCACATCAATTGCAGAAGCGGCTGCTAAGAAATTAGGTTTCCTCTCGCAAATACTTTTCACCAGCTAATCTCTATACCTTATATACTTCACAAATAAGGCCAAACCTCGAATACTGCTCCCACATCTGTGGTTGCCGCTTCTACACTCGCTATCCTGGACTCCATTCAGAAGAGAGCTATACGTCTCATCGGTGACCCTACCCCCACCCAAAGGCTGCCATCCCTTGCCCACCGACGTGCCGTTGGTGCCCCCCCCCTCTCATATAGATATCTGCACGGGCACTGCCCAGAGGAGCTTTCTTCCATAGTTCCTCCACCTGCTGCCCCCAACAGATCTACCAGGGGAACCGAGCGAATGTACCCTTTTTTTGTCCAGGTCACCAGACATAGAACGTCTTGTTATGCCCGCTCTTTTGTCACGAGGACTTCCAAGTTGTTGAATTCCTTGCCGGCACATGTTTTTCCTTGTCCTCCGAACCTGCATACATTCAAGTCCAGAATTAACAAGTTGCCTGTTTCCTCCTTGTCGACACGAACGGTGCGATAGTATTTAGGCTGTAAGCCCTTGTGGTGTGCTGTTTAAAAAAAGAAATGCACCAGCTCTTCCCCCAAACAATCATGTTTTTTAAAGTATTTCCGAAAATTACAGTTATTATAATTTTGATTAAATTTGCTACATATGTCACAGAGATTGGTCTTCTATAGCTCATCTTTAACATTTGATCGTCCACCTTTAAATTCCGCAAGCCAATAAGTACACTTGGAGGAACCCAAATCACCACAAATAACGATCGTTTCGCTAGTAACGTTAGCTTCATCAAAGGATGAATATTCAGAGTATTCATCACCTGATGAAGCTAGCTTTGTTAGAGCAACGATCGTTAGGTCCTTAAAAAGATGTGTTGAGGTGATTTGGGTTTCTCCAAGTGTACTTATCAGTGCTCATCACAAGTTTCAGTCTTCAACTTGTTTCCGCAATCCAGTTTGTAATAGCTTTGGAAGGACGTTGATCGCCTAAGTTTTCTCAGCAAAATTTCTTTGCTTGATTAAAATACATTTTATTGTCTGACTTCTTCAACTTTTTTGCTCTATATTTGTAGGTTTTTGTAGAAATGTATTTGGCAAACTTTTAAATGGTAACAGGAAAGTCCAGAGCGTAAGGTACGGTATCAAACTAAACCGTGTTTTTAAACACCACGGTTTTCATTAAACTTTTCACTCAAAGACTCTTTACAGAAGAGATAACGTAATTACTCTCAATCATCTAAACGCAGGGGAAAATTCAGTTACCAATTTGAAACTGACAATTCCCGATATAAAAGAATGTCTACCGCTCTAGCAACCAGGATAAAATAAAGTGCAGTAATGGAATTTGGCCAGCAGCTCAGCTCGCCATGTGAACACTGATAATCTACCGTGTGATAATAGCTAAGTGATTTCATTGGAGTTTGTTTGAAACTTTCGTGCGCTTAATTAGAAACTCAATTGGTGAACGAGCACCGCTTTGTCAGAAAAATTTGAGGCTCGTTCGGATTTTAATTTCATCGGCAGCAGTTTTTCCTCACTCGTTTAACATTCTTCAAGTAGTGCAGAACACAAAACAAGCCCATCTTGTTTCGGTTAATTAATCTGGGGAAACACTGTCGGAAAGCAAGAGGCTCCACTTAACTTTGTTCTTCCAGAGTAGGGCACGGATTAGAAAGACACAAAGGATAAATAACAGTTTATCAATTCTTGTGATGTCTGGCTTGTCACTGCTTTCATGCCTTTGCTACAGCTAAAGGTGCATTTCTAATTTGCACAATTCTTTTATTTTACAGAACTGTGTTAAAAAAACATACAAGTAAGCAAGCACCGGGCAACACAGAAAGTGAAAATCCAATTTTTCTTTGAATACCTATGACTTAAAAAAAACTGTACGAAAATAATGTAGTTATATTATTTGACGGCCCCTGTAAAACATCATGTTCTCAGGCAGCGAATGCGTTATGGTAGCGAATTTGAATTCCTCATAACCAGGGCTCGGATTTATATGCAAACTTTTTAGGTGAAATATGCGCATATATATGCAGGAAATTTGAAAAAAATATGCACCAACTTGAACAAAATATGCACAAAAATATCGATATAAGCAATGGATAAATAATCATAGTATACAAATAAAACAAGTTTTTAAGGGTCTAAGCTATTAATTTTATTCCCAATCAATACCACCTAGGACCCCAATTATATTATTAATTAATTATTCATTAATATTATTATTGCAATTATTACTATTAACAGATATTATTAAGTGGCGTTCTAAATTATTTCTTTTAAAAGATTGCCTTCTCTCAGTCAGTAAGTTTTTATACGAAGAAAAACTCCATTCTACGTCGACTGAGGCAATTGGAGCATATTTTAAGCTTGACAATATGATAGGGTCTAGATTGTTTAAATCGTCTGAAAAATCTCCATCCAGAGCTTTTGCAATCTGCGTTAACTTGGTAAAATCTTCATTTTTTGTGAGTCTTTCTGATATTTTATTTGTAATTTGTTTTGCAACAGGCCCATTTTCTTTATCAATAGTTTCTTTGAAATGTTCTAGTGATTTAACTGATTCAGTTAGCAAAACGTTTTGCTGCCGAATTTTTTTTATAGTTTCTGTAACTATTTTATAATTACTGTTTATAAAACATAATTGCTGACTCAATTTTGAGTCCGTTAAAATAATTTTTGCTTGTTTCTCTTAAAGGAGCTTTAACGAACACTTTTATCATATTATTGATAAATTCATTGACTAAAGGAAATTGATGTCGAATATCTTCTGCTACCCTGTTTAACCCGTGAGCCAGGCACGTACAATGAATTAAGTTGGGTTAAAATATTTTTAAATGAGTTCCAACTTTGACCATATATGAAGCAGTATCGGTAAGCAGTAATAAGACTTTATCAACTGGTACAGCATTTGGTAAAAACACGTTTAACAGACCATCTTGAATAAATCATGTTATAGTAATATTATTTGTTTTTTCTAATTCTTTGACCTCAATTAAATAAGGTCTAGATGAAGAAATTTCAGTTAAGGTGCCTATCACTAAGATAGCAATATATTTACCACAAACATCTTGAGTTTCATCTACTACAATGTAACAAAAATTATTTTTTATAAGACTTTACTTCTGAAAAAGTTTCTAAATAGCATTTTTCAACCATATTTTTTCTCAAAGTACTTTCATCTGGTATAGACTGTTTACAATATTTTTCCAAAGATGACTTGCTGACAGTGTTATTTAATTTATTCAGTGGAATGTTAGAAGCAACCATTGCCTTGCATAAGTCACATTTAAAGGTATCCTCTTCTACTTTCTTTGTTTGGTTTCCCAAACATTCGCGTATTGATGCTTGGGGTGTATGATCTGAATTTTGTTTTTCACAATTTCTTTGATGCAGAGGTGTCTTACAGTGTTGGTCTATGAGATATTTCCTTGCGCTTGAAATCTGTTCGAAAAGAAATCAATATTACTACAGGCATCTACTTTTTTTTCGAATAAATATAAATTTAATATTGTTTTTATGCAATATCCGTGAATTAAGTAATAAAAATAAAGAAGTATATTTTTAGTTTATATTTCAGTAATTTTTTAAGAACTGCAAGGTAATTTTTAATACTTTATTTAATTTTTTATTTCGATTGAATTTTATAATTTCCGATTATAAAAATCATATGGCGGAAAATTTAGCAGATAGATACTGGACTGATTAATGGCAAAGGTTAGAAAGACAAAGAAAACATATCAATTGCTTAAAAAAAAAAGTAACTTACCACTTTCCCTCATGGTTTACAAAAAAACGTTGTTACCATCTACGGAAAGCGCTGAGTGTGGCCGTATCCAACTTGGCAATTTGGAGCACATTTTTTACAGTATAAAATAATAAAAACAACCCTACAATAACACTGTCTAAAGATGAAGTAAATTCACTATGCGTGCTACTAAGCACAAGCAGCACAAGCAAATTAAATAAGAGAAACAAATTATTTTAATTTTAGACACCACTGGTGTGTAAATAAATCAGTCCTAATCCCCTTTAATGCCTTCTTACGAGACTTAAGATACGAATAAAATTACCTGGCGGTCAGTCCTTTCAATACATTCTGCAGTTATTATTGGGAATTCCAAACACAGTTTTTATGATAGGCGAGCGTAAAACCATAGCTCTTGCGAATTTTAGATTTATACACCATACCTACGAATTGCATTTTGCTATTTATTTCACGTTGATGTAAAGTACAAAGAAAAGAGCGACATTACCTGTAATCCTTCCAAGAATTTGTTTTTATACTCTCACCTACTAGCTACTAGTTTCATTTAGGTATAGCACGCAGAAAGCTAGGAGGCGGTAGATTCTAAGAACCCAGAGGTAGCTCTGTCTAGCGCACTGTCTTATATCTGAGTGAAGCGCTCGAACTCTACAATACCAGGAATTTGGAATCTCCTTTCCCCCAACTACATTTGAACGGCCTATAAATTTACCTTAGCAGTTGCTTACATTGAAACAAGTATATGGCTTTTGTTATATACGGAAACCCCTAAAAATTGTAAAATATGCAAATAATGCAAAATCTATGGAAATATGCAATTAATGCAAAATCTATGGAAATATGCAATTTAGGCAAAATACACTAAAATATGCAACTCATGCAAAAAATATGCGAATTGCATATAATCTGAGACCCGCAACCTAATTCACAACACATTTTTAAGACCTGACATTCGTTTCCCTAACAAAGTTATCGCCATCATGGGATCAGATTTCACGACCTTTGATGATGCTAAGTTTTTATTTCGAAAAGCGTTAACTACCCAAAAGTATTATACAATAGGCGAACCATTTTATAAAGCTTAAATTTCTTGTACAGCTATTTTAATTAAGTTATTTAAGTGATAGTTAAGTTAGTTATTAGTAGGCTATAGTATATAGTATATGATTAATACCTTTGTTCCTGTTAATGGTCTCGCAGGATGTTCGGGAACTCAGGAGCGTGCTCGGCGTGCGGGATGACCATCCCCGCCAGCGAGTTTGTGATGAGGAGCGGCGGCCCCTCTCCCCAGCAGCCTGGAGCACCCCTACACGTCTTCCATCTGAAGTGTTTTGCGTGCAGCAAGTGTATGGCGCCCTTGGTACCAGGGGACAGGTACTACATGCTGGCAGGCTCCCTTGTCTGCGAACAAGACTGGCATAAGCTCCTGAAGAGCTCCGCTGCGGCGCCCACAGTTCGCAAAGGAAAGGTCGGTAGGCCTAGGAGGTCGAGGGACTGAATAGAACCCAAAAACCCCACACCTTACGATACAGGTATGTAACTTTTCCTCTTAATGTATAAATAATGTTAGATATATATGTTATCGACCAAATGTGGCTTCAAGTTCGTGCATACAAACCTTTAGATAATGGTCTAATAAATAGACAAATTTTCAAACACCCTGCTTTAAATATCATCGTCTCTTGTTACCAGCAGCCTTAATGTATTGTAGATGCCTATCTACTGCAACGAAAAGTGACATACTTTTCAAAATTTCTTAGTAGAATTTTGTATTCAGATAATTGGGTTTTGTTAGGTATGAGCCCACAACATTAAACACGTTTTTTTATGCTTTATTAAATATAATTTACAAGGAAAACTGTATGAGATATAATAATAAGTACACTTGGAGAGCCCAGATCACCACAACACATATTTTAAAGACCTTACGATCGTTTCGTTGACAAGGTCAGCGTCATGATAGGATGAAAAATTCTAAAATTAAATCAACAGTGTATTTATATCGCACCTAGGTAGACGAAGTAATCCGAATTAAAGAATGTAGTCGGCGACGTATCATTTGTCTATTGTGTCAATATTGAACGGACGAGGTCGAATAACTACTTTAATCTTCTGGTTGACAAATTTATGAGCTTTTATCTAATTTAAGGATAATGGGCTTAAAATGAAAGGTACCGAGATACTTTAAGGAAGCTACACGTTCTTTTTGATCCAAAAATGTCACTACGTGTTGGAGCCCATAAAGAGCGCCGACACGCACATCTGACGAACAGACCAATAACAGCCGCTCATCTTTTTTAAAACACAAAACGCGTGTTTGCCTCACAATGTTAACTTTAACAAAGGATAAGTAATTCAACTAAAATTCTACATAAAAACAAGTATTTATAATGATTTCTTATTATACGTAAAGACAAGTATTTATATTAACTTCTTAGATACAAAGAAAACGAATTAAATTAGATAAAAGCTCATAAATTTGTCAACCGGAAGATTAAAGTAGTTCGTCGACCTCGTCCGTTCAATATTGACACAATAGACAAACGATGGGTCGCCGACTTTAATCTTTACTTCGGATTAGTTCGTCTACCTAGGTGCGGTATAAATACACTGTAGCTGTTGATTTAATTTTAGAATTTTTCATCCTATGATGACGCTGACGTTGTCAGCGAAACGATCCTAAGTTCTTTAAAATATGTGTTGTGGTGATTTGGGTTTTCCAAGTATACTTATCAGTGCTCATCACAGGTTCCAGTTTTCACATAGGGATAATAATGTTTTTTTTTCAAAATACATTAAAAAGGCGGCCCTACAGTTCACATCCAAGGTTAATTTAAAGTTATATATTTTCTTGGGTAATAGTCTGAATATTTGTTACTTTAAAGTACTTTCCGCGATCAATTTTTAGAAAATTCTTCTTTCTCTCAGAGAAATATTATATCTTCAAAGCTAATGATGTTATGTTTATGAAATTGTATATACATGGAATATTGAGATGCTACGTTTTCTCGGTGTTGCTTTATGGGATGGAATCATGGACGCTAAAGAAAGATATAAGTGATCGACTGGAGGCATTTGAGATGTGGTCATATAGAAGAATCTTGAGGATAAGTTGGGTAGACATGGTAACAAATGAGTAGGTACTGGGAAGAATGAGAAAAGAAAAAGAAATATTGAACACAATTAAAATAAGGAAGCTGCAATATCTGGGTCACGTGATGAGAGGAGAGAAATATGCATTGTTGCAGAATATTATGCAGGGAAAGAGAAGCAGAGGAAGAAGACGCATTTCCTGGCTAAATAATCTGAGAAAATGGTACAACTGTAGTTCCGTTGAGTTGTTTAGAGCTACAACATCAAAACTGAGAATAGCCATGATGATAGCCAACCTTCTAAGAGGAGACGGCACTTTAAGAAGAAGAAGAAGTTTACATGGAGACGAGACGATTTTTGTCTTAAGTTTTACACGTGTTTTTTGTCAACTGTGTTACTTAGGGCTGCTTATTTTGTCGTCTTTTTGTAATCCAGGTTTGCCGTTGTAGCACGTTAAAATAAGAACAGCCAGCATATACATGTGATCTTTTGTACACCATATGGAAGCAAGTAGATATTATTTCTTGTACATCTAGAGCAGCTATGAACTTCACTGTTTATCATTAAACTGTTCCTGCGTGTATATGTGAAACTTTACAGTTTGTAGAAATAACTCATGTGACAGTCAAAATATTTTTTCCGCTTAAAAGTAATCCAGCAGAAGATCTTTGTTGGTGTCCAAAAGTCAGGTGGATTATTCGCTTTTGGCATACAAAACCCCCAGGTGTGTGATTTGCTTTCCCCAATGTTATTACGTTATATGCTAGCTCACTGCAAACTAAGTCGAAATACACTTTAATTTGGGGTGCTTCGTGATGCAAATTTACTTAATTTGCTCGATCTATCTGGGTCTCTCATGAAAACTTGTCTAAAATGTAACCTTGAAAGTTAGTAGAAGTACTTGAGGTATAGTTATCATTAAACTACCTATAAATTAGTGTAAATAGGACAAAAATTGATTTTTTAACAAATATGTTTATGTAAGATTGTTCTAAAACGCCCTCCTTAGTCAAAACAACTGAAATCAGACGGATAAATTCAGTCGGGAATTAGGAAATGAGACGCGATAAAAGAATTACCAACACAAATATAGCTTTTTCACTTTGCGAAACTTTGCCTGTAATTTTTTTCGAGTGTTGCTTTCTCTCTATGTGTATCTTGGAGCGCGCCAGTGGCCGTGTTCATTAAAACACGTCTGGCGCTTTCAGAAAACCAGATTCGGGGTGAATTTTATTACACAGATGAACATGTGCGTGCTTGTTTTTATTTTACTTAATTTTCGCTCGAGTGAATTTTAAATTAATTCAGTATAAACGTAAATAGCCCCATTTCCGTCGATTAACAATGTTCTGCTTGAGGCGGCTAATTCTGCAAGTTTTCCCGAGCACAGGAGGAGTCTGAAAGCTCGTCTCTCTTTTCTGTGTGAAGCAGCGCCATCTGCCCCCCGCCATCCCCGACCCCACAGCTCACTCCATTCGCTTTCAGCCGCTCTAGTTGATATTTAAATGCTTTTGAAGTATTGTTTCATGTCATAAATTTAATACCATCAAGTATTTATTAATCGATGAATTAGCCGCGGAGGAAGGAGACTGAGCGCTTTGGAGTGTTTCAAAGGAAAATTACACAGTGTAAGAATATTTAGCTACAATACAAGCGTTTAACATAAAAAAGTATATTGTACCGATTTTAGCGTGTAAACTATTTTTACTACTACTACTACTACTACTGATACTACTACTCCTAATATTGGAGTGGATTGCTTCGTAAGTCAGCTAGAAGAAATAGCGAATAAAGTAACCTCAAGCGTTGAGGAATGCGTGATACTTGGAGACGTGGACGTAAAGTCACCAGAATGGGGATCACCGGTGGCTGATCAAAGGGGCATGATCCTACAAGATGGAATGGCCCAACAAGATTTTGTGTTGCTAAATAGACGCAATACTCCCACGTTTAAAAGAGGTAACTCACAGTCATTCATTGACATCACATGTTCCACCCCAAGATTGGCGAAAAATGTCAAAAACTGGAAAGCCGAAGACAGCGAGACACTGAATGACCATGCACACATAACATTTGATGTCCACGAGCGGAAACAAAGGCCCAACACCGAGGGTACTAGCCAGAAAAGGCTGTTTTAGTAAGGTACTTTGTGCATACGGAACAGACAGATGGCCTGGCAGGCTTGACGATTAAATTTAAAACAGTGGGTGGTCGTACAAGAGAACCAAACAGAAGTTCTATCCTGGTGGAGCACAGAAATAGGAGAAAAGAGAAACGAATTTATGAGAGCCAGAAGACAACTGACTCGTTGTTGCAGAGGGAGATCGCCCTCCCAGCTAGCAGTTGAGCAATTGAGTATTCCAAAGAAGAGTAAAGAGCTAAAGCGGATAATAACAGATTCCTAAAAGAGCCATTGGACAGCCCTGTGTGAGAAACTGAACGAAGACATCTGGGGGGCGAGCTACCGGATTGTGATGAAACCGTTCGGACCCCGGACTTCACCATATAATCTTACGAAGTCAGTCAAAACACAGATTATAGAAGACCTCTTCCCCAGACGATCAGACTACTGGGAAACGAATGCGATAGCGGAGATCGATGAGTTTACCGAAGAGGAGTTGACGACAGCAGCTAAAAAAAAATGAGTTCCGGCAAGGCTCTCGACCTAGACGGGATACCAGTAAAGTCCATAAAAGAGCTGGTCAAAATAGCTCCACAGGTGCTGCTAAAAGTTTTGAATGAACTACTCCGGAGACAAGAGTTTCCTTTAGAGTGTAAAGTAGCAAAGGCTGTGTTGCTTTGGAAAAACGGTAAGCCCTTAGAGCTAGCATCATCCCTCAGACCTCTATGCCTGCTGGATACGGTAGGAAAACTACTAGAACACTTGATCAAATCCAGGCTAAAATGGAAATAGAAGTAGGAGAGGGAGTTTCAGAGCGCCAGGTTGGTTCCCGAAAGGAAGAATCCACAATTCATTCTGCAAAATATGTCACAGAGCTCGCAAAAAACACAAGCGAGAAATGGTGTGCATGGATCACTCTCGATGTGAAAAATGGTTTCAACACTGCTAGCTGTGGCAAAATCATAGAAGAACTGAAAAGAACAAACATCGCTGAGTACCTGATAAACATCATAAGCAGTTACTTCTCATATAGAAAGATCAGCATTGCGAGGGGAGAGACGATGGCTGTTATGACGGGAGTACCGCAAGGATCCATCCTGGGACCTATCCTCTGGAATATAATCTATAATGGAATCCTCTTTTACCATCCACATATTTTTTGTCCACGGTGAATAAATGTATTGGTACTCCTTCCTAACAACATGTCGCGAGCGATGCCGTGGTGGCTTGTAGGGCAGTCTGTACCAGGTATACTGATCCTTCAGGAATATTTTGGGAGTATCTGGAAGCGACCTGGGATTACACTAACTGCTACGTTGCCACAGCGGCGTGAAATGCCCAACATGCATCGATGGGCAGCTCCACTGTTGCTGCTAAAAAGCGAAAGCCGGAAATGCTAGTGACTTCTATTCATTAATTGTTGTTGCCCTTACTTAGTAAATCCTTTCGATACTAAATATAGATGAAGAGGCTTCTTCTCTACCGTGACAATTGCTTGCTTTCTTTTCTGTAACCGGTTTCCGCCCTTTTAAGGCAACCTCAATGGATGGTTTAAAAAGGCGAAACTTATTTTTCCATCAGACTTCGCACAATAAAACGGTGTTACGTTTTGGAATGGCTCGATTATACAGGATGTTTCAAAAATGATGGTCTATGTTACAGGTGCACATTCAGCACAAAAAATAAGACTATTTTTTCATATAAACATGGGTCCGCAAATGCCTAGTTTTTTGAATATAGCGTGTCAAAGTTATTTGTTTTTGTCAGTTTTTCACGAATAAGTCCGAGCCAAATTAAAAATTTGGCGTGAAAATTGGCAGGCGGGGGTTTTCGAGGGCAAGAAATTTAAATATGTTATTATTAATAACACTGCTGGCAGAGGGCGCCACCTGTAAGACATGGCTTGCATTCAATTGGCTATAATTTTTTGACACCCAGTAACATCGACCTACCGTATAGCTATATTGGAGCCCTTATCAATTATAAGCAAAAAATGTATACTTGATTTAAATCTCTCAGACACACCATTTTCGAGATATTTCAATTTTTGTATGTCGATGTCGCTCAAAAATTAATTCTGCGACAAATCATAGGAATACATTTTTCACCTTTTAATTGCTATCAGTATGTATAAACTTAATTTTCTTATTCTCTAGTTTAAAAGTAAAATCTTACCAGGAAAAAGAACTGACAGACACAATCATGAAAATAAAATAAAAAGTCATGATAACAAACTTTGAACAAACCATTTTACAAAGTGGTTTCCATCGTTACGGGACTTTACTTTTGCGTTTTCGTCGTGACATATACTACACTTGACTTTTACGTTTGAGACTACTTACTATTTTTAAGTAATTAATTATATTGTCCGTAATTTTTCTAATTAAATATGGAAGTCTTTACCAACAATGAACTAACAGACATGCATGTTATGTATTCACGGGCTTTTGGTATCTGTTATGAGGCGAAACGACTGTATGAAGAAGCCTTCCCAAATCGGAGAATTCCAGACAGAAGGATGTTTCAATGGATTGACATCCGTCTGCAGAAAACAGGTACATACTTACATTATCTAATACATCGATCTGTCTCTTTCGAATATATATTTTTTACCAGGTACCCTTAATAAAGTTACTGCTAATCGAGGCAGACCACAAAGTGCACGAAATCCTGATTTTGAAGAGGCTGTTCTGGATGAAATTGAACAAAATCCAAAAATAAGTACTAGAGAAATGGCCAATCATCTGGGAGAATCCAATGCAACGATATGGCGAGTTCTTCAAGAGCAACAATTGCGTCCATATCACATCCAACGTGTGCAGGCACTATCGCTTAAAAGAGATTTTATGCCTCGCCTACAATTTTGTCAATGGTTTCTTCAACATAATAATGTAGAAAACTTGTTGAATTGTGTATTATTCACTGACGAGTCTGGATTTAGGCGCGACGGAATCGTCAATGTTCTCAACAGCCATATTTGGGCTGACGAAAATCCCCACGCAGTTTTTGAAAGGCATTATCAACAGCAATTTTCCTTAAATGTATGGGCTGGAATTGTAGGGTGTAATTTGATAGGACCAATTTTTTTACCTCACAGACTTAATGCTACAACTTATCTTGAATTCCTGCAAAACCAACTAAATAGGTTATTAGAAAATGTACCACTTGACATAAGACATAACCTGTGGTTTATGCATGACGGAGCCCCCCCCCCCATTTCGCCCTAAATGTCAGAAATTATCTAAGCAATACTTTTGGACGCAGATGGATCGGACACGGTGGACCTCAGCCATGGCCGGCTCGATCCCCTGATTTAAATCCTATGGACTTTTATTTATGGGGGCATCTCAAAAGTATTGTTTATGAAGCAAATTTTGAAAATGTTGATGATCTGCAGCAAATAATTGCCCTTGGATGTGAACAAATTAGAAATATACCAGAAATATTTCACAGAGTTGTATGCTCCGCAGAATACGAAAGTGTATTGAAGTGGAGGGTGGCCATTTTGAACATTTGTTGTAAGGTATCATAAAATGTTATAAACATTTTTATTTGTTGTTTTATTTGTTGTTAAAATTTGCAGACAATACAATTAATTACTTGAGAAAAATTAATTTTTGAGCGACATCGACATACAAAAATTGAAATATCTCGAAAATGGTGTGTCTGAGCGATTTGGATCAAATATACCTTTTTTGCTTACAATTGATAAGGGCTGCAATGTAGCTATACGGTAGGTCGATATTACTGGGTGTCAAAAAATTATAGCCAATTGAATGCATGCATAGTCTTACAGGTGGCACAGTCTACTAGCAGTGTTATTAACAATAACATATTTAAATTTCTTGCCCTCAAAAACCCCCGCTGGCCAACTTTCACGCCAAAATTTTAATTTGACTCAGACTTATTCGTTAAAAACTGACAAAAACGAATAACTTTAACACGCTGTATTTAAAAAACTAAACATTTGCGGACCCATGTTTATATGAAAAAATAGTCTTATTTTTTGTGCTGAATGTGCACCTGTAACATAGACCATCATTTTTGAAACACCCTGTATATGGAGGCATATAAATATGTATTTTTTCATCAGACATCTTACAATAAAGTTTTTAGTACTTCTTAGAGTTGCTTGGTTACCAACAAATATGCTTGGTTTAATGTTTTCGGCCTTGTGTCGCCTAATCGTGTAGTGTCTTCAATCTGTGTGTTATTCTACCCTAAAGATATTGTGATTTCAATTGTGCAATTGTCGAACATTACAACACCTAAAGGCCGGTATCCAGTTGTATCAAATGACTCGTAACGTAACCGCGAACATGTTACGATACGGCTAGTGGATACGAAAAACAGTTGCATATTACCCGTAACCAACTAGACACGCGTAATCGTTACAACCTGAACCACCATTGGTCGGTTTTTTACCGTCGCATCAAAGAAAGGACACGGTCACGCGCAGCGACAAGTTGGGACGGGTGATCTAGTTGTGTGTCGTGTACTGTTGCATTCGAAACTTCCAAACTTATATTTCTTTTTCAGTCGTCATTCGTCTGTGTTGTTGTGTAGTCTAGTCTTGAGTTGTGATCTGGCTTTTGTGTGCATCTTTTTTGGTGTGTATGTGACCATGGAGTGAACTAAGGAAGCTACAATTAATTTAAGAGAACGTTATCATGAAAAAACTATAATTTGGGGTCCTCAACATCCCGACAATTTCAATAAAATTAAGAAGCAGGATGCGTGGATGGAGATTGTTGCCGACAGGGGAGGAACACTTTGATATAATATCAAGATCCAAAAACGCGGAGATTTTTGTTTTTTCTTGCTCAAAATCTGGTGGTGAATAAAAATATATGAAGCTGCTGCTAGCTGTAACTGCAGAGCATTCATGTTGTTGAAGTCAGATAAACAGTGGCGTCTCCTGACCAAAATGTTCGGGTGTGCGGTAACGAGTTGCTGTTAGTGGTGGTTTTAAAAATTATTAACACTAAATGTACATATATATATATATATATATATATATATATATATATATATATATATATATATATATATATATATATATATATATATATATATATATATATTCGACCTATATGGGAATGATACGTAGATAAATAAATTAATTTCCCACTGCAACACTAACAAATTAAAAAGTCACTTAAAACTTTAAAACACGAAAAGAACATGGAATTATTATCAAGCTCTTCTCTTCACACAAATTTGTGTTAGCGTTAGCACTGTCCGGAACGGGGTGAAAACTGTAAACATTAAAAGTAGTTCAATGTTAATATGGTACTAAATAATAAAATGTATAAAAATCCTGGATGCAGCAAGTGCGTTATGGTAGTGAATTTTCATAGAAATGATCTGGCACAAAATATTTTATTATAACTTTTTTATCTTGCAACATAGAAATCTAAATTTTGGTGTATAGTTTAATTTTTATATCGTAAACCTACCTACCAAATTTGGTTATCTTATCTTTTTTATTTTTTGAGATACAAATTTTTTTCGAATAAAAACTCAACATTTTCCCGGAAAACCTCGTCCGATTTTCCTGACTAACGAAATTATCCAATACATTTACAGAAGGAAGGTACATGCCAAATTTTATCAAAATCGGCCGATTATATTTTGAGTTAAGGGTGTGATACCTATATATATATATATATATATATATATATATATATATATATATATATATATATATATATATATATATATATATATATATATATATATATATATATATATATATATATATATATATATAGTTTATTGTTATATAAATAGTACAAAGCATCTTACAAATAAGTCTAAACTTGTGACTGCAAATGATGCAATTTTGACTAAATTTTAATCTAAATGTCAACTGTTCTAAAGTTCTGTCATCTGATTTCTAATCTCCAAAATTACCTCACCTCATTATGTACCATTACAATTTCTAGAAATATGGATGGTACTTGAAATCAGTTTCTTCATTTTAATCAAAAATTTCTATATTTTAAAACTTGACTCAAATTAAATTCTTATATATAAAAATTGAAACTGACCCCGGATATGGGTTCTAGGGGTCCTAGTTTGCGCTCATTTGCAAACAATTTTTCAAAATTCAAAAGTCGAGATCTCCCCATTAGTGAATTTTTTTTACGAAAATTTACTAAAATGTATTATAGTCTTTGATTCTAGAATACTGTGGTCCAAGCAAGCGCAGTTGTAATGTTTGTAAATAATGCTATCACAACGTTTGTTAAACCGGCGTTCCATTCATTTGTCTTGAGCGGTATTTTTACCGCTCACTGCAGTGTTAAAACCAATGGTATTTCCTTACTATTTTAAACACATGGGTGGGGGACTGTATTGTATACCAATACAGCTCTGTCGAGTGAAGTTGTTCGGAAATAACAACGCACACCTAACCCGAATTAATTCCCAGTTGCTATTGACCTACTCATATTTTCTGAATGAAGACGTGGTGCCGACTTCATTCCAAGTCACTATTAACCGACTATTTATGAAATCAAATAAATAAATTAAATCGATTGTCATAACATATGTAGTGTATTAAGACTAAGGGAAAAAGAAATAAAACATATTTAACTGTGCACATTTTAATTATATTTTAGGGTGTGCTGCGCACACCTAGCTCACTAGGAGAAATCGCCACTGCAGATAAAGACTGAGGGCTTCTTTGATGAGCGTCGAGAACAAGTCCATGTATGTGGCGTAACCCTATTCGGTTACATTACGAGGTGATTGACACGGCCAAAAATCAAAAAAAGTCAAAATGCGTGTCGTATCATCTTGCAACACTCTGTAATATGTTCGGTGTTACGTTACGGGGTATTGGCTCATATGGATACCCGCCTTAATAGTACCTTGAAGTTTCTATTATACCAAATGATTTAATTGCTACGAGAGGTTCGTCTTCAGAAGTATATGTTACTCATCAATACTGTATTTTGAGAGTGACCATCTACAGGAATAACCTGTGCTAAATCGATAATACATCACCTGTTAGTTATCCTGGTAGCAACTGAATACACCTAGAGAGCAAATTTGATGAATTTAATAATAATACACAGCAAACACATGCACAGTGGCGTTGGGTAACGCTTTAGTACATTAGAATATGGTACGGTAGTTCTCTACATGCACTAGGTATACAGAGAGCAGCTATATGTATAGTTATATAGAGATGGACCAGCCTTAACACACATACGATGCATACATCAATTCTATAGTTGTAGCTGCGCTACACATAACTAATAATTAATTATGTTTATTCCGTGAATCGATTAGCAAACCTGTCCGGCTAGAACTAGATTATATTCGCTGTGTCGACAAACATTGAGAGAGGTAGGCGGAAAAGGGTTCGGGAAGTGGCGGAATGGTCACTAAATGATACTAGAGGAGGTTGAGACGGCCGCAACTACCCCCTGAAACCCTACGCATTGTTTCCTCCAGCTCTTGTGTAGCCACTAAAAGCTCCTTTGATGTCCTGCCTAGAGAGGTAATTAATGTTCGGTAAGTGGAGGAAATCACCGATTGAAAAGAGAACTGATTACATTTGGATTTCTTGGGTTTTCCGTGTTAATCGCTTCTTGTCTGGAAGTGTTGAACTGAAATAAAAATTTAAAAAATGAAATTTCTTGTGAACATTCGTTAAAAATAGTTTCTATAAAATTAACTGAAAAAGTTTTTTCTCGAAAATTCTCAAAAACATAAAAAAACATATTATTTTTCGGTAACTTTTAATTTATACTTCTCTTGTATCAACTTTTACTTATGTTTATTAGTAGTATAATACTACTAAGTGATTTTTAACTTGTTTTCTTTCCTGTACACCGTTAAGACTTTTCTTTGGGAATTTGTAGGTGGCAACTTATTTTAATGGCATGCAGAAGATAAATACAGAGAAAGAAATGTAATGTTCGGAATAAAAAAATATAAAACTCGGGACGCAGCAAGTGCGTTAGGGTAGTGAATTTTTATTAAATGCTTCAAATTTAGATAACTCAATTTTCTATAAACTTTGAGTTTAATTTGAATACGTAGTAAGGTCTTTCCTAAGGCAAGATATCCACAAAATTTCATTAAAATAACTTTGTAATTTTCGGAGAAAAAATTTTTTTCGAAAGAAAATTTAAAATGTGAATAACCCAATTTTCTCGTAACTTAGAAAGTTGAATTTTGGTACGCAGTAAGATCTCCTGAGGCAACATATATACTAAATTTCATTAAAACAGCTTTGTTACTTTCGAAGAAAAAAAAATTTCGAAAGAAAACTCAAAATTTTCTCGGAAAACCCCGTCCGATTTTTCTGGCTAACAAACTCATCCAAGCCATTAATAAAAGAAAGGCACTTGCCAAGTTGCATCGAAATCGGTTAATTATTTTTTGAGTTATCAGACGGATACATACATACATATATATATATATATATATATATATATATATATATATATATATATATATATATATATATATATATATATATATATATATATATATATATATATATATATATATATATATATATAGAAACATATAAAATTGAAACTGACCCCGGATATGGGTTCAAGGAGTCCTAGTTCGCACTGATTTGAAAGAATTTTTGCAAAGTCTCACCATCGATACCTCTCTATTAGTGATTTTTTTAAATAAAAATTCACTAATAATATAGCACTAAAGAGTAAGCAAAGCGACATTGTTAATAGTAAAGACTGTAAAAGCGGCAATTCCAAGTAGATGACAATGAAAACCACGTAGTGTGTTGAGTTATTAGGAAGAAACTATTGACTATTAATTAACAATAGACTAAAAACGATTACAGCAAACTGTAATGATCATAATTTTATGTGGTAGCGATCTATCTTTATTGGCGATTATGTGATATCGAGAGTAGCAGATGTAAATGAATTATAGGCATAAAAGTGTAAATATTAAATTCTATGTTAGAATCAGTACCTCGTGAAAACAAATCTTTATTCAATGTCCTTGTCCTTATTAACTAACTAAATTATCTGTGCCCGCTTTTAGACATATGTGCCATCTATTAGAATTTACCTTAAGCAATTTGAGATCAACAGTTTGAATATGAAAGAAAGCTGAGGAGGCTTAGAGTCAACGTCAGTGTCATATAAAATAAACAAGATATCCACAAAATTTCATTAAAATAACTTTGTAATTTTCGGAGAAAAAAAATTTTTTCGAATGAAAA
Organism: Tillus elongatus; assembly: GCA_964006375.1. Lineage (NCBI taxonomy): Eukaryota > Metazoa > Arthropoda > Insecta > Coleoptera > Cleridae > Tillus > Tillus elongatus. The sequence goes on from OZ023265.1 coordinate 67,896,138, forward strand.
TTTAAAATTTATATAACTCAATTTACTCTAAACTTAGACAGTTGAATTTTGGTACGCAGTACAACCTCTCCTGAGGCAACATATATACTAAATTTCATTAAAACAGCTTTGTTACTTTTGGAGAGAAAAATTTTTTTTCGAAAGAAAACTCAAAATTTTCCCGGAAAACCTCGTCCGATTTTTCTGACAAACGACCTCATCCAAGCCATTAATAAAAGAAAGGCAGTTGCCAAGTTTCATCGAAATCGGTTAATTATTTTTTGAGTTAGCGGTTGGATACATATATATATATATATATATATATATATATATATATATATATATATATATATATATATATATATATATATATATACATATAAAAACTGACCCCGGATATGGGTTCTAAGGGTCCTAGTTCGCACTCATTTGAAAGAATTTTTGCAAAGTCTCACCATCGATACCTCTCTATTAGTGAATTTTTTAAAATAAACATTCACTAAAAATATCACATATGGGTAGAACATGTTGGGACACGCTATATATATATATATATATATATATATATATATATATATATATATATATATATATATATATATATATATATATATATATATATATATATATATATATATATATATATATATATATATATATATATATATATACCGGGTGTTTTTCAACATTGGCTCACCCCAACAACCTGTCTATTTTAGAAATAAAAAAATGAAATTTCGTATGTTAGTATCGGACATAAATTATTCAGTTGTTTTCAGTCACTTTCGATTTCACCGGAAATGTCTGCAATTTTTGATTTTAAAGCAGACCTCTTTTTTTAAATATAAAATGATATTCTGAATACAATGACACCTCATTAGTCAACTTTTGATATTTTCGCTTTAAAAATGGTTAAATTTCAATTTAGAGTGTCATGATTTTGTTAAAACCATTATTCTTTAATCAATGAGCCATGGGAAACTATTGAAATTTAACCATTTTTAAAGCGAAAATATCAAAAGTTGACATATGAGGTGTCATTGTATTCAGAATATCATTTTATATTAAATAAAACAAATCTACAGTACCGTAACGTAATTGGGCTAAGTGTTCTTTGAATCTAATTCCAATCGATCTTTTTGTTTGTCGATCGATTGGAATTAGATTCAAAGAACACTTATCCCAATTACGTTACGGTACTGTAGATAACTCTTCCGTCGCCCGACACATTTGGGATAATAATCATCACGTTGATAAAGATAATCTGAAATTAATAAAAAAAATGTTAGAAAACCAGGACAGCTAAACGCGTTTGAAAGCGTATATATTGCAAAATATAGTTACAACATAAAATCTACGAACGCTTCACCACCGCCAATTACGAGTCACCTGATCGATTGCTTTGTTAAATAAAATTCCCACGTTTCAGCACGTCCTAAAGATAACATAAGAAAACAGATATTGCCGCCAAAGGAATCTATGTTAATTTAGCTGTGGTTGAACCTTCTCAAAACCGTTACAGATGGACACTTTTTAGATAAAGTAGTAGGGACAGTGCAAAGACCTTGTCCCGCGAAAAAAATACAATACACTGTGGAATTTGCCTGCGACTAGTTTCCCATCTCAGTTCGATCTCTTTACCTAAGATCCGGTATATAAGTTGATGTAAGTTTTTTCAGTATTTAAAATGTTTCATCCTCTGATGACGCTAACTTGGTTAGTGAAACGATCGTCAGGTCTTTTAAAATGTGTTGTGGTGATTTGGGTTCTACAAGTGTACTTATTGTTTAATTGTTATCGGATTTCTTGTGCAACAATAAGCAGCTTTCTACATATCCCAAATTCCTTGAGGCTAATCGCGGAAATCAGCAAAACCTAAATTACAACATAATATATGTTTCTGCTTATGTTATTTATAACATGCGGGCATATTAATTCTTTCTAAATCACTGAATCCAATGATATAATGTTCGGGCCTTCATAAAACAAAAGCACAAGACAAAGAAACTCCTTTGCTTAGTGATTAAACGCGAACATTCGTATTTCCTTGGATTGTTAAGGTGGTAGATTTGGCGCCAAGCAGTTCGCGTGCAAGCCTGTGGCCTTCCGTGCTGGTCAAATGTAATATTAACAAATTGTGTAAGCCCGCGGCGGAGTAAATTTATTACCCTGGGCTTCTGGCTTGTTTTATCTGGAGGCCGTCACACAAACACACACACACACATAAGCCGACCTGTATATATCGGTCAGAGGTTAGAGGTTACGGGCCCACTAATGCGACATTGCCGTGTGCTCACCGCTCTAAAAGTAGAGGTATGTCCGTACTTAGAGCTAGCTCATTCACAATCTTACATTTATTGCTTATCTTTATTTCCTGGAGGGTTGTATCAGCTGCAGTGAAATGTGGGAGATTATGAGTAAAGCCATTCATCAACTTGCAGTACTCGTGTGTCATTAATGCTTGGAAATGCAGGTGTTTCGAGCGGGTGTGCGTTCACGTTGACGTGTCGGGAAATTAATAAAATATCGCTTTCATGTTGGGGATTTGAAATTACGAACTGCTACAATTAAATACCTATTAGGCAAACACTAATTTGAAAGTTGATAGGTGTAAATTGAAAATAAATACAGAAAACAACGTATAATAAATAAAGTACCGTGAAATGGGGTGATTTGAGGAAATAGTGTATTCTTTCAAGAGATCGTAGCTTCTAATGAGTCATGCTAGTTGTCGACAATGGCTGCGGTGATATTTCGAGGTACATAATGTTTTGAGAATTGGCGCAAACCAGGATTTTGTTTGGTTTTTGTTGGATAGTTGGGTGATTGATATGGGTTTTTGTATTTTTTATTAATCTAATATGTGTTTTGAGCGGTCCCTAGGCGAAACGTGTCCCCGTCTGGTTCACTATGTTGTGGGCAAAATAAATGAAAAGGAAAAAATATATTTTAAAAATAAAATTAAAAAAGAAAACTAAAAAAAGAGGAAAAAAAGGGATAAAAAAGGAAAAAAAAGGAAAAAAAAAGGAAAAATATCAAACTGAAAATAAAATAAACAAAAACCAACAACACCAATAAATGAAACTTTCATGTATGCAGATTTCTACTGGTTAATTGTATACCTATGTAATTAAAAATTTTATATTTATATATCGCTATGTATAAATTAGTATTGTACTTAATTTTTTTATTAACGGAATTGCTGACGCAGGCTGGGCAAGCCAGGGTATCCTAAATAGATCAGCGAATTGAGGATACGCGGAGTTTGTTTTAAATAGGTGTAATAACAAAATATCGGTACATGGGTTTACGGACGGTAAGTCCGCGGACAAAAAAAAGAACCGAAATAGATAAAAATATAGTTCTTTTTTAAGGTTTTAACGAAAGCCATTGTACTGGCTTAAAGGATTGGTATTGTACAACCCAATCAGCATATTTAGCGAATTTTCAATAAGAATATACATATATATATATATATATATATATATATATATATATATATATATATATATATATATGTATATGTATATATGTATGTATATATGCGCACGCGCGGGTGTGTGTGTGTGTCCAAGCCGTAGCTCAAAAAATGCTAAACTAATTTGAACGAAACTTGGCACATATCTTCATTGTATTAATATACCGCGGACGAGTTCGATATCAGCTGTAACGGACGTTTTCCCCCCAAAAATATAAAAAAAATTTTTGCAAACGCTATATTTTTGTAAATATCAGAATAACTAGAATGAGACTTTACATGTAGCTGGAAAATTGTGAATTATAAGCAATTTGGTACACAACATTTAAAGTTTTTCCCAAATTAAAACTGAAATTTCAAAGACATGCGTTCAAACGATTTAGTGGTTAAAGTCCAATGCCTGATAGACCGAGTAGTTAACGCGTAGATTGATTCATACAACAGGTATAAACCATACATCAACGGTAACCAAACTAAGTAAATAACTCATAAAACATAGTACCGGAACCAACAATCGTGAAATCTCGGCCACAAATATCGCAAATGACAGACATGAAACTAAAAATTTGCCAATTGATTGTTATTTAATCAATTTTTTAAATACACTATATTTGTAGCTTGACGACCGGCCCCAAATACAGTTTTAACACATCATAGATATATTATGCTGTGGTTTTAGATTGAACGTGTAGCATAATATAGTAGATATGTAAGCCAAATCAAGTTGTCTCTATAAAAATGGTTCTAAAATAGTTTCTTTTATCTTTAAACTTAAACATAAGAGCCATGTAAGACTGAAACAGTCGTTGAATGGGTTTCAGTGGCAATTCTACTGATTCTGTAATTAATTGTTACGTATACTTTTAATGTAATATCCCGGGCATGAAGCCGGTGTCAAGTATCATATAAACAAAACGTTAGTTAACGAATCCTTAGATAGCTCAGTGGCACGGTGCTTGTCTTATATGCAGAAAGTTACGTTATCGATTCCAGCTCGATAAATGTATTTTTGTTTGTTTTATTTTGACATCTGGAGAAACAACAGTGCACAGATTTCATACACTTTGAACACGATCTCATTTTTGTTTAAAACGTCTGAATAACTTTGTCACTTTTGAGTCTGAAATTATAATATTCAATAGACATTTTGATATTGAAAAAACCGGTTTGGTTCGGTTGACTGAAACAAAATCATTCAGGCGATTAATAAGAGAAAATAACTGCTACGTTTATAATTTGGCAGATAACTTTTCTAAATATGAATTAAGCTTGAAATTTGTAATACAAGTTTTAAACAGACTTACACTATCTACAGATATAGCAATATTTAATACTTTAGCTTAATAGAAAATTGACTTTTGGGCATTTTTCCCAAAAGCAGTTAGAATACAAGATTTTTTTGATAATAGAGAGATATCGATGGTAACACTTTCGAAAGAATTCTTCAAATGTGCGCGTACTAGGACCCCTAAAATCAATCTTCACGGTCTGTGTAGGTTAGGTTAGGTTTGTATGTGAGTGGGCCATATCGGCCCTCCACCGCGACCTTAAGGTCTATTGTGGCTCACGCCTAAAGTCTATATTTCGCCCAACAAATCCAGCCTCCTGCAGAGGTCGATAATCTTTGTGGGCGAAAGTTGATCCAGGTTTTCTGGAGCAAGCTTTACCTTGCCAAAGAGCAGGTATCTAGTCCTGTCCGCTGCCGGACAGTAACACAGCACATGCTCTGCTGTTTCTTCATTCTCCATGCACAGCCGGCACTCGGTCTCCTGACCGACCCCAATACGGTGCATGTGGTGCCGCAAGCGGCAGTGTCCTGTATACAGGCCGACTAGAGTTCTCAGTTGTTGTCTGTTCAACTCTAGAAGCTTTTTAGCCCTTGACTCAGACAGGCCATTTATGAAGGCCTTAGAGTGGGCTAATCCTGGAAGATTTTGCCAATATTGGATTGTCATTCTTTCTGTCCAGGTCTTTAAGGTGCGTTTTGCTGTGCAAGATGTTATCCCCAGTACCGGTTCTGGTCCAACAAAGTCACTCTGGGCCCCTCTTGGCAAGCGCGTCGGCCGCAACATTGCCGTCATGGTCCGAGTGACCCGGTATCCAGACCAGCGACACATTATTACAGCTGCCCAATTCGTTAAGGGCAGATTTACAACTCCATACCGTCTTTGAATTACACCGGTAGGAACCAAGAGCCTTTATTGCAGCTTGGCTATCTGCATATATCTTTATCGATTTGTTTGTGCACAGGTCTTTTAAACTTTCCCTTGCCCTCATCTCGATGGCATACACTTCTGCCTGGTGTATGGTTGCGTACTTGCCGAGGCTAGCTGAAAGTCTAGCATCGGTGCTGCCCCCATATGCGCCGGCTCCTACTCCCAAATTGGTTTTGGAGCCGTCAGAGTACCAGCAGAGGTCCGCTCTCAACAGGGTCGATTGATTCCGGTCCCAGTCCTCCCTTTCCGGGAGGACGGTCTTGAAAGACAGATCTCTGCTGATTTTTGTAGGCATCAAGTCTGAGACCATTCCCAGTATCCTGTGACAATCACTGCCATCAAGGAGACCGGGCCCTCTCAGATTGACTTCCCTCGGCATGTTATCTGCCGTTTGTTTTAGTCTGTACGTTGTCCACCTCGCCACCCTCTCCAACCATATGTGAAGTGGGGGAATATTGAGGAGGACCTCCAGAGCGGCTGATGGTGCGGTGCTTATCGCTCCCGTTATCATCAGACAAGCTTGTCTCTGTAGATGAGCCAGTTTGGCCCTCGCGATACCACGAAGTACCCTAGGCCACCAAACTATGGCTCCATATGTTATCATTGGCCTGATAACCACTACATAGAGCCAGTACATCTGTAGGGGGTTTGTTCCCCAGTTGTTACCACAGATTCTCCGGCAGGTCCACAGGGACAGTTTTGCCCTGCGGATAACGTTTTCTAACTGTATATCCCAGTTGAGCTTCTTATCTAGGATAACTCCCAGATATTTTGCTTGGTCCGAAAATGGAATGGTTTCTCCCTTGAGAATAGGTGGTTTTAATTTGTACAACCTTCTTCTTCTGGTAAATGGAACAATGATCGTTTTGCGAGGGTTCACAGACATCTGTTCCCTCCGGCACCAATCATTGATTACATTTAGTGCTTCCTGAAGAGTACTAGCCAGTTCCTCCTCAGATTTGCCTCTAACCATTATGACGCGATCATCAGCATACGCCTGGACCTCAACCTCCCAGAGTTCTAGAATAGCCAGCAGATCGTCCACAAAGAGGGACCACAGCAGGGGGGATAGTACGGTCTGTGTAAGTTTAAAGTATTAACTTTACTAATATGCCGTATAATAATAGTGTACAATTCTTATGAAAATTCGCTACTATAATGCACTTGTTACGTCCCGAAATTTTTGGAACTTAGTGTGGGCACAACTTCTAATAATGTAAGCGAGAGTTATGTCACTTTTTCACAGAGAACACCTCTTGAAACTTGGCAAAACTCAGATAATGATGAAATAATAAAGCGTCTGTTTTTTTTTTTTTTTTGAACTCTTGAATGTTTTGTGTATCAGGTCATCATTAATGACGGACGGTCACCCAGTTCGTTCCTCATCGCGCACATTTGTATGGCAATCTTGAAATACTCGTATCTACCCCATTTTCTTACCATTCCATCGGACATAGGGTTTTCTCTATACATTTCACTAACCTGCTGATGAATTTCGACCGCTTTCACGTCTCTTGTATTTAAGAAACTAGTGACAGCGCGTATTTTACAATTGGCGGGATTTTGCATTTTAAACACGTATAAACAAACGTCTAAGCAAACGAATGCTTCAGTAATGGTTAGGCAATAGATTAAGAAACTAAACGCATGCGCGAAATGGTGATTACACTGTTTAAGCTACCACATTTAAATATGCTGCGTACTTAAAAAAAAACTCGTATATCAGAAAAAATTGTAATTATCCAAGCTCATTTTTAAATCATACGATATTATACAAGTATAAAGCTGCATTTATTTTGTATGGCGCTTGTCGAAATTTAAAAAATATATATTCGCTGTATTCTTAAACTACTTTCATTGTGCTTCTTACGCATTCGACGCACGCGAAAGAACTGCAGTTTCAAGATCCAGGCTTCTCAGATTCAGAATGTATATTAATTAAACTTTTGCCAATTACAATAAACAAGCAGATTTACCGTGGTGGTCTCTCCTGCGCTAATTGGCAGACTTTTTCAGAAGCCCACGTCTCCGCCGTTGCCGTCCTTTCTTCATCCTCAGCGGCGATCTAATTCACTCTGCCGGTCACGTGACTCGTGGCGCGCCGTTTGTTTTTGTGCCAGCGAAAAAAATCCCGGCGAAATTTTCAAGCAGAGAGTGCATTAATTACGGCAAGTTGAATAGGACATCAATGCAGTTAGTTGTGTACTGGGGTAGCATTGTTAAAATACCGCTGGCAGACATAATGAGCCACTGTTTGTATATTTTATGGTGGCCGGCCATTTTTAGTCCTCCTCCTGCTTTAAAGAGGTGTATCTGTGTGTCGTTACGTCGTGGACTAGTCTACTAATTAAGCCGAACCGAGCATGGAACACAAAGAGCCCATGTCTGTGAATGTATGTATGTGTGTGTGTTGGTGTGTGCGTGTTTGTGTTTATAATACCAGGTAATTGTGAATTATCTACAGCGGATAGTTTAATTATCGATCAAATGAGGAACTCTGTACTGGTTAATTAAACAAGTCTATCGAGTGTCATTCAAGTAATTAATATAATCCGCAGCGATATCCACCAGCTCTTCGCTCTCCTCGCCACCGTTTTGGTCTTTCTATCAGACAGTACCGGCACACTGGATTTGTCCGTGGGTACAAATACAAATATAATTAATAGCAATAAACCTAGTCACACAGTTGATTATCAAAAACACAAGCAATGAAAGATGTGGGTTACATTCGACATTGCGGAAGGCTGAATAGCTATTTAAACAACACACCACGGGGGCTTACAGCCTAACTACTATCGTACCGTGGGTGTCGACAAGGAGGAAAGAGGCAACTTGTTAATTCTGGACTTGAAAGTGTGGAGGTTCGGAGGAGAAGGAAAAACATGTGCCAGCAAGGAATTCCACCACTTGGAAGTTCTTGGGACAAAAAGCGGGCATAACAAGATGTTCTATGTCTGGTGATCTGTACAGTAAAAGGGTGCATTCGCTCTGTTTCCCTGGTAGATCTGTTGGGGGCAGCAGGTGGAGGAACTATGGAAGAAAGCTCCTCCGAGCAGTGCCCGTGCAGATATCTGTAAAAGAGAGAGAAGTCACCAACGGCGCGTCGGTGGGCAAGGGATGGCAGCCTTTAGGTGAGGGTAGGGCCACCGAAGAGACGTTCTCTTTTGAATGGAGTCCTGGATAGCGAGTGTAGAAGCGGCAGTGGCACCCCAGATGTGGGAGCGGTATTCGGGGTTTAGCCTCATTTGTAAAGTATATAAGGTATAGAGATTAGATGGTGAAAAGTATTTGCGAGTCCGGAAGAGGAAACCTAATTTCTTAGCAGCCGCTTTTGCAATTGATGTTACATGTTGGTGCCAATTGAGATTTCGATCCACAGAAATGCCAACAACCTTTTTGAGCTGATCGTGTCGTGATCAAATGAGTAGATTTAATAGAAAATCAAAGAAAGAAACTGAAACAAAAGTGGCTGCACGCAGCAAGTGCGTTATGGTAGCGAATTTTCATGAAAATGTTTTTAATGGCAAATATGTCTTGTTTTTAAAAGAACATTTTGTTGGCGGTATAACCTATATATTAGTAACAATGTACGATATTTCCTTAAAATAGCTTTGTTGTCTCAAAAAGTACGAACGTTTTCCAAAAATAATTTTAAAAAGTTCCAGAAAAAAACTGTTCCGATTTCCCTAGCCAACGAACCTATCCAAGCTATTTACATACCTACCAAGATATAATTATTCACAAACAGCTTTAGGAGCAAAATTTTAAAAAAATCACATTTTTTTACAGCGATTCATTAATGTTAGAGTCAGTTATGTTTTTGACAAAAATTCGACATTTTTTTACAATAACCTACTATACAATTATTATTAATTACCAACATATCACAAAAATTTCACAAAAAATGGTTTCTACGGAAACACTAAAAACATTTCTGCGAAAACTTTTCCAATTCAGCCGCTATTTGAGAATACCTGTATACGGCAGCTCGATTTTTTCGACAAGTAATTTAAAAAAAAGCTCTCTGAATGCGTCGTTTCCATGGGGCTCCGCTATCACATTTTGTGAGATGTGCCAAAAACGTGAAAAGTTGCAAAACAATTGAAATAACTCAAAAACGACGAACGATACCAATTTTTTTCTTCACAAACACGCATTATAATTTAATCGAAAAACAAAAATGCAATGACAAAGAGGTTTCTATTAAAAAAAGTGTGTATCACCAACGACTTATAGGCCACCCTGTGATTGTCAAAATAGCTCGAGACGCCACCCTATATAATTAACGTATATAATTTTTGCTCATATCTTGTATTATAACTGATATATCGAGCTTTACCGTAGAAATGCGTCACCCTCTAAATATATACAAACGAGCAAAAACTGAAACTGACCCCGTATATGGGTTTTAGGGGATCTAGTTCGCGTGCATTTGAAGAAATCTTTTTAAAATTCATGTTGCGTTCTTCTCGATAACGAATTTTTTCTACGAAAATTTGCTAAAATATAGACTATTAAACCATAAACTCTATAGCTGAAGCTACTGCCAACGCATTAGAAAGAGGGTCTATTGAAATGGATTTTCCGAAATTATTCAAGTAAAATGAAGCACAATGATGGTTGAAGCTGAAACTTAAAAGGCTTTGTAAAATACACTTATTATGACAATTATTCTACACAATCCGTATTTGTTTCAGATTCGTTGTCCGGAAATTTTACATTTTGACGTTCCAAATCGCGACTTTGGCGTTTTTAGAAGAAAAAATTTAAAATTTTAAAAATATTTTTTTCCACTACTTCTTTACATTTTGTGTCAAGTAAATTTAACCGTTCTGTGTAATATTCAATTGGTTTTGTTAATCACACAAAATATTTTGCTCTTGTGCTTTCCTCTGATCACCAGTCGCACCCAATTTTTTTTTCTTTAAATGCCGATAACTCTGTTTTCTTTTAACTTAGAGATCTGAATTTCGGTATGTAGGGCAGGTTTAATAGTATAAATGTGACAAATTTGTTTGTCATAACTCTGTTATTTTCGGAGATACAAAAATTTTTTCGAAAGAAAACCGAAACTTTTCCGGGAAAAACTGGTCCGATTTATTTGTCTAACGAAATTGTCCAAGCCGCTTACAAAACTAAGGTACGTACCAATTTTCATCAAAATCGGCCTATTATTTTTGAGTTATCGGTACTTTATATGGCGGTGGTCGCAGCGGGGTGTCCGCAGGGGAGCGTTCTGTCTCCCTTGCTCTGGTGCCTAGTCGTGGACGGCCTGCTGTGGAGGCTTTTGGGAGGGGGGTATGAAGTACAAGGCTATGCGGACGACATTGTCATTATAGTCCGAGGAAAGGTTACATAGTCAGTGTGAGACAGCACTGAAAGTGGTGGAAAGATAGACGGTTGGTCAAGGGCTCGGGGTGAGTCCCGAGAAAGCAACCGTCATACCGTTTACGAGGAGGAGGAAGTGGGAGAGCCACAGAACTCTCACTCTATGCGGTAGGAACATTCCAATGGCCAGGGAGCTAAAATATCTTGGGGTCGTATTGGACTCTAAGCTAACCTGGAATGGTCACGATGAAAAAAATACTGCGTAAGGCAGTCATGACCTTAGTCGTCACTAGGCGACTATATGGAAAAACGTGGGGACTAAGACCTAGTATGGCCCACTGGCTGTACACAAGGGTGGTCAGACAATCGTTAACATACCCGGCATTGGTCTGGTGGCCTAAGGTGACACAATCCAGTGCCAAACAAAAACTAGGCAAGATCCAAAGGATGGCTTGCCTAGGCATCACATGTCTTCAACCCCAACAGCCGCCATGGAAGTGTTGCTATATCTAAACCCCCCCCCCCTCCTCCTCCTCCTCCATACACTTAGTTATTATGGGGGAGGCCAGGCTAGGACTATACAGACTAGTCTGTAATAGCAGACTGAAGATCAACCCAGGCTTCAGGGGCCACTGCAAAATTCAGGAGATCGTGAAGGAACCCGTGCTTGAAATGAGGTCAGACTTCGCGAGCCCGCGAATCTGCAGGGAAATTTACAGTGGAAATCCCTGACCACGAGGCATGGCGGAAGGAAACGCTGGGCATACCACGGGACGCGCTCGTCTGGTTCACGGTGGGATCCGGCGGGAAGCGTGGGACGGGGGCAGGTGTTTATTCAGAGGTACCGAATTCATAGTATTTCCCTCGGAGCCCACGCAACGGTCTTTCAGGCCGAAATGTATGCCATCCTGCACTGCGTGCGAGAGAACAAGAGGAGGGGCTGCACCAACAAGCGGATCCTCATAGCCACAGACAGCCAGGCAGCCCTTAAGGCCCTAAGTACCCCACGGGAAAATTCCTGGCTGGTGAGTGAGTGCCGAGACGAGACGAGCGACCTGGCTGGGCAGAACGAGGTCACCCTCATCGTCGGTCACTCGGGGGCCAAAGGCAATGAAGATGCTGACAGACAGTCTTGCGAAGAGAGGGTCAGCAGAACCATTTATGAGACCAGAACTGGCTCTGTGCGTGACAAAGAGCACTGCCAGGGGAGCCATCAAGTCCTGTGTCAGAAACCAACACAAGATGTACTGGGCAGAATGTCTAAGTCTCAGACATGGGAAGTCAATAATTGACGAACCCAGTTCAAAGAGAGCCGTGGAGCTGCTAATTCTTAACAGAGGACAGCTCAGAAACATAACAGGTCTCTTAAAGGGACGCATGGCCGTCAATAAACACCTGCCTAAAATGGGGCGGTTCGAGGGGGACCTCGCATGCTGATGCTGCGGCGAGGGGGAGGAATAAGCCCAGCACATCTTGAGCGAGTGTAATGCTCTGGACCGCAAAAGACAACTGATCTACGGTCAGTCTAGACCGGAGACAAAGCATTATAAAACTTCACCCTACCAATCGCTGTGCAGACTAGTTCAAGGCACAGTGATTTTGGAATGGGTGGAGTAAAAAGACTAAGGGCATGCACAGTAAGCCAAAGGTTGCAGTGCTATCGGGGCGGCAAAGCCGCGGGCGAGCCCTGAGGGAGAAAAAGAATATTTTGTATTATTACAATACTCTTTGTCCATTCTGTTTACTACTGTTGGCTAATGTCGGGCGCCGCTGGTGTCTCTATCTCTGTTAGCGTAGAAAGTTTTATTTTTGGTTTAATTAAATGGAGTGTTTAACTAAAGGCCTGTCAATGGACTGTTAATTCGATTTGATCTGGTAGATGTAATCAAAACAGGGATATCTCGCTTATGTATGTGTGACCGCAGATCGGAATGTAAATTTTCTTTACCACAGAGTTACTGCTAGTTAATTGACCATCGCGACCGTGTAAATCGCTAACGAGTAATTAAGTTGACGAAACAAGTAATTAAACTCATGCTGATGTGGTAATTATTTAGAAACGTTTATTTACGTTTTCTTTTAGTGAATTTTCATTTAAAAAATTCACTAATAGAGAAGTATAGATGGTGAGACTTTCGGAAAATTTCTTCAAATGAACGCGAATTAGGGCCCCAGGAACTTATTTCTATGGACAGCTACAATGTATATATATATATATATATATATATATATATATATATATATATATATATATATATATATATATATCCAACCGATAACTCAAAAAATACTTCACTGATTTGGACCATATTTCGGAATTACCCTTATTTTGTTAACGGCTTGGATTGGCCCAATTGTTCTTAACAAAAAATTATAAAAAAAAATTAAAACGCAATATCTCTCAAATTATTTAAGTGATTGAAACGAAGATTTCGAAGTTAAAATAACATAGACAGGCATGGTTCTATACCAATTTTCACGTCTATTGATTTAAGCAAAATAATGTTATTAGAAATTAATTTAAAATAATCCTCGACATAACTTCAAATTCTATAATGTAATATCTACAATGTTGGACAAAGACAGATGATGTTACCTATACTGCTATGATAATTAAATAAATTGTCGATAAAAATCTAAACCATGGAAGTATTATTGCCTGAACGTAGACAGGAACGCCATCTCTGTGCGGAACCAGGTAATATGTTGTCACAACTGCTCTAGTTAGCACAATATGTTATAGATGGAGACATTTGCACAATCAACTAACAATTTTGTAGATGTCAGACCTGGTCCATTTCTTTTATAATACCGGGACAATATTTGCTTTCAAAAGCGCTAAATTTTAGCATGCGACAATGTTCTCTGCAAGTATCAAAACCTGCTCAAAATATGAGAACGATACTGATAGATAAGTTATTAGATCCAACATTTTTATTATGGATGATTTCGGTTCGTTTTTTAGTGACTTTAGTAAATAGCACTTTCTGTATTTCTCATATTGTACGTTTCAAACAGGTACAGTCCCGCTTAAAATTAGATATACCTAGGTTTGTTTAGCGTCCAACCGTATCGAGCTTAGTGTAGTTTTGGACAAAACCTAGATTCATACACTCGCAAATTGCGAAATAGCCGCGAAACGTATACCTATTGGTTTATTTAAAATAATATCGCAAAACTGTTGTTTCTTTATTAGACTTTGTAATTTATTTTACTAATTTTTGTGTGCACACAGACACGATCTAAATGTCTTCTCTAGTTTTAAGTTTGTGTAGCCGCAATGTTAATTAAGGGTCCCCCTTTATTATACTGACTTATCTTGTGCTTATATATGTAATATAAAAATAAAAAAGGAGTGAAACAGCAAGTGAATTTATTTACTTTAGTGCTGTATTCGCTTTATCTGAAAACGACATTATAGGCGGCAATGTGAAATGTAATTTCGGTAAATTTACAGTTTGCTGCAAGGAGGGTTTTTAGATTTTTTTCGGAAACATGCTAAGAACACCCCTTGGATACACAAGCCACAAGGAAAATTTGGTGCAAACAACCCCTAAGAAAGTTAAGGGACCAAGAATTAATAGAGTTGCTGGGCGGGGAGGAAATCTGAGCGGGGAGGAAATCTGAGCGGAAAATGTTAAAAAAAACATTTACTCGAACTTTGAAAGGATGCGTTTTTCACATTTTACAGCAATAATTCAGTTAAATCCTGTCTGCCCCGAACAACACCCATATTCGCCCAGGTCCAGTAACTTTATTGGGGGTTGCTCCCAAGAAATTTTTCTTGTGCTTTATGCTTTGAAGATAGTGTAATGCATGGACAAGGGGAAGGAGAACCCCGTGTTTTTGGGTGAGGGGCAGATACCCTCTTCGTCCTGGGGTTCTTCTAACCATTCTGCATGCATACGATCACCCTCAATGCATCAAACACAGAAATATATTTATGTACCGCTTTCTAGTGTATTTTTTGTTGAGTATATTTCCTGTTTATCAACTGTTTTGTTTGGGTTTTGTATCCAAATTACTGCATAAACATTTATGTTAGAGGTCATGTTTTTGCTTGCCCTTCTTTACATTATTTTTTACCGTTCCTAATTAAATAAAGTACGTTTTCTAACTTTTAGTGTAAGACTAAATCACTATCATATATTATTCTTATGAAAATTCACTTGCTGCGTCCCGAATATTTTATTTTTTATATGCTCTTTCAAATTCTAATAACTTAGTTTCCAGTTAATCTGAAAACTTCAACTTTGGTACGTAATAAAATATCTACAAAGGTTTCCTGTGATTGTCTGAATGAATTTAATCAGAGTTAATTAAAGGCTATGCAACCTAACACGATACCACAGAATATTATCTGATTAAAAAGCACACTCTGCAAATTAATAGGATAATATTTATCTATAAGTTCTTATGTAACTCCATGAGGACATTGAAATATTTACAAGGTGATAATTGGACATAAACTATCTAAATTACTTGCAGATGTCAATATTTGTTTAGCGAGTGCAGTGAAGTCCGTAGCGTAAAGGTAGCAGAGCAGCAGAGAACGGCTCAATAAAACAAACGTTGTGTGGTCGTATTTAAGGTTGATATAGCAATTGGCGGGGAATATAATTCCTCCTGGCAGATAAAATAAATTGTGGCCATTCCAGAGCTATATTGAAACACGTACACCGGCACGAGGCCTTAACTTGTTAAAATTAATGTAACCACTTTCTTAATCGATGACTCTTCGACATTTCTCATCTCTAGATTCATCTCTTATTCATTCACCAACTTGTCGGTGCACTCTCTCTTCACAGAACTACGTGGTCCACGTGGACCGTGTTGTGCAAAAAGTAACTGAAGACGTGTATTCTTCTAAATAATCCCAAACTAAGATTTAATGATGCAATTTTTTTTAATTTCAACAACACACTACGAGGGCTTACAGCTTAAATACTATCGTACCGTGGGTGTCGACAAGGAGGAAAGAGGCAACTTGTTAATTCTGGACTTGCAGGTTTGGAGGTTCGGGGAAGAAGGAAAAACATGTGCCAGCAAGGAATTCCACAACTTGGAAG